>VKOC01000170.1:46333-57418 GCA_009364415.1 Spea multiplicata
CAGCACGATGCGGCCCCCCCATCTCATTCAGCACAATGCAGACCCCCCCATCTCATTCAGCACGATGCAGACCCCCGATAACAGCCCTAGAAATATATTAAAGATAAATGCCTTCCCAGCCTTTGAAATGTCACGGCCGTTATCATAGCGCAGGGAATCGGCGCTCCTGACCTTGTCACGTTATTTGTCATCCGCTCTCCTGAGAATTCATTAACACAGAGGGGCCGGGGGGCCGACGACAACCTACTTAATGCCATTTAAAGGCAGTCTGCTGTTCGCTCTCCCGTCAGCAAAAGGATTTTTACACCAAGTAATGGGGGGCCGACCCGGGAACGCAGCTCTCCCTTTATCCTTATTTCCACCGGGGGGGGGGGTAGGCAGGACGCTGGTCTGCAATGTGTCCCGAATCACGAACATCCACTCCCGTCATCACACACACTTCTCAATGATTTATACACATCCTCTAAGGTAACGGACACGGCGGGTGGATAGGGGGCTCCGTCTATCAATCATTTGTCAATGACAGCGTGTGCCCCCCCAATACCCTCAAACACTAAAAACCAATCAGGATTATTCTAAAAAAACAGCTCAATGTGACCTGTGTTTGCCACCTCCATAGGTAGCGGATTCCAAAGCTTTACTGCCCTCACCGCAAGAAGGAGACTCAGACACCGTATATAAAATAAGGCAAAGCCGCGTATCTGAGACGTCTCCGACCGGTAACACCGGAGCCAACGGCGAGCCGAGAGGGACAGAAGCTTCCGGATATACACGGGTAAGCGTGTGCGTGTAAATATTTTTTAAGTCATTCTTTTGATACCTAAACCCCCAAACCCCTTTCTGCCCGTATAAAAGGTACTTGTTAATGCCGTGTGTTAATGCCGTGTGTTAATCCTGTGTGTTAATCCCGTGTATTAATGTTGTGTATAAATGCAGTGTATTAATGCTGTGTTTTAATGCCGTGTATTAATGTTGTGTGTTAATCCCGTGTATAGATGCCATGTATTGATGCCGTGTATTAATCCCGTGTGTTAATCCCGTGTATTAATGTCGTGTGTTAATGTCGTGTATAGATGCCATGTATTGATGCCGTGTATTAATCCCGTGTGTTAATGAGACGTAAGGCGGTGTAATTCTCACGGAACGATATGTAGAAGGTTCTGTTCGGGCTGCGGGTTCTCGCTGGTAGGAGGTTGCATTTAATTGCGGTTGCGAGGGATCTGGCAGCTGCGCATGCTGAGCAGAGGGTTGGGGGGTGGGATGTTTAATGCACGGTGGGCACAATCCATTCCTGGCAGGAGTGAGACGCCAACATTATTCATGCCGAAAATACAATGGGGGGGTCCGGAGAGGGATGCGTGACTCACGCCGTATGGCTCTTTTAGTAGAAGCGTCTGGAGCTTCGCTCGAAGCCTGAAGACAGAACAGGAACTTGATGGGGAGGAATAAGACGCTTTGGGGGGCGCTGTGTGTGGCCATTCGGCTACAGTGGCCTCTGTATAGTGCGGTCACTAGCCTAGTGCAGCCAATGGGAGTCAGAATATCCCGAGCATGACTTCTATTGGCTGCTCGGTTTCAACTTTAGACCAATGGAATACAGCCGACCTGGGGGGGCCATCATTCATTTCTTTACATGACCCCATCCGCTTTACACACACAGCAGCGAAGCGAGCGGGGGGCATAAGCCATGACGGATGAGGAAGCCCAGCAGCTCCTCCTGGGCGGGCTCCATGAACCGAACTGCAACTTTTTATTCCGAAAACCAATTTCGCTCCTAAATCTCCCAAATTGTGGCCCTAAAAAAACCACCATTAACACAGCTAGGAGACGACGTAAATGATAGACATCCCACCCATAAACGCCTCGGCCCCTGGGTGCTCCTTCCTCTGGATTATTATTTTATCCGTTGGGTCACCAGGACTGTTGGTGATTTTCCACCAAGGATGATTTAACTTTGAAGGACCGCCTTTTTTTGTTGCTTAATAAAAAATGTTTAATATTAATAATAATAAATACCAAATATTCGCCAGTTCTGTCTTCTTATTAGGAGGCTCGTTAAGTAAACTGGGACACCTTAAGTATCTGGGGCAAGACGTAGCGTGGGGTCTCCAGCATGCAGCCCGCCGGCTCCGACGGCCCCCTGTGCGTTTTATCTCTGTGTTCCCTATGGGCTCAGGACCCAGAATAGCAGAAAGGCTTCTTTTTCTTAAAAAATAAACGTCTGCCGGGCTTCCTGAATTTAATCCCCCCCCCCCGTTGTTTTTGCAGACCGTTACATCATCGGTAGTAATCGCTCTCATTGGTCATATAAGGTGGAATGGGGAATGTGTGGATCAATAACGGTATTGATCAGTCAGTGATTGATTGATTGGTGTCGGTTGAAGGGGCAGAGACAGACAAGCTCCATTAAGCCCAGAGGACATGAGGAGGTGGGCATTTGAGTTGCCCCCCTTGGGTACATGCGAGTGGGTGTCTAAGAAGTGACTTCTGCTCACCTGGTTGGGTTCCTCGGACACGTTGGGCTTGTTGGTCGTCAGAGATGCGACTTGGACGGCCTGCTTTCTGGCGGCCAGCAGGATCCTGCAATAGGTGAAGGAGATGGCAGCTGATGGAAGGAAGAAGGTCAGACATGAAGCAATTAAAGCATAAGGTAAACTGACCAGAAGGCGACACTGCTTCTCCTGTGGGGCAGACGTCAGGTTCATGGACTGCATTTCAAAGTCCTGTTCGTGCCACCCCATTTCAATGGGCAGGAAGGAGGCCAGGGAAGCCAACGACCAGGTGGCCAAGATGAGGCAGAGGGCTCTACAGGAGGTCATCCTCAGCTTGTACTTAAGAGGGGAGATAATGAGGAGGTACCTGTCCAAGCTGATGACACAAAGGTTCAGGATGGACGCGCTGCAGCACATAACATCAAAGGAGTACCAGATGCAGCAGAAGTTTTCATCCAGCACCCACCGGCCATAGAGTTCATTCAACATGGCGGGAGGCATGACCACCAGCCCCACCATGAGGTCTGACATGAAGAGCGACACCAAGAAGTAGTTGGAGGTGTTCCTCAGGGACCTCTGGGTGAAGATGAGAAGAATCAGTAAGGTGTTTCCCAAAGTGGTGAGGAAAATAATGAAGCAGAGCAAGATGGCCATCCAGACCTTCCTTCCATGTGAGGACCCCTCTTCTCCCTTTCCATAGAGTCCACTCAACTGTTCCTCCATCCCCAGACAGATGAGAGAGCGTCCTACAGAGGACCGACCACTGCACTTCCTTCTCTCTTCTCTGTGCCCCTCTTGCCCACTCCATGTATCCTATGCCCCCTCCAACGGCACATCTGCACTTGAGCCCAGCATGCCTCCCCTGGCCAGGCAGTCACCTGCGGGTTATCTGCCCTCCTTGCCAGCTCATTGTGTAGAGGCTGCCGGTTGCTTTGCTGCTCCCTCCGGCTTCCGCAGCCTCGTGGATCTGCTCATCGTCCTCTTTTATTATCTCGCTGTCTTCCTCAGACCCCTCGGCATCGTTGGCCTCCCCTCGGCATCCTCCTGCCTCCTCCGGCATCACCTGCAGCTCTCATCGTGGACGACGAAGTCAGAGAGATGATTTCCCCGAAGCCGCAGATCTCGGATGTGGAAATCAGCTGTAGATGCAGGAGGGATTCTGGTGGGAGGCAGCCAGACCCTCAGTGACGTGCAAACCCCCTTCCAATAAAGGCCAACTCACACAACTCACAGGCAGCACAGCTAATGAGACCGCTAATGGCTGAGGATGATAGGCGTTTCAGTGCTCTTCAAGCCAACTTAGCTTTAAAGCCCTTGCCTGTCTGAGCATCATGGGAGTTGTGGTTCTATAACAGCTAGAGAGCTGAGTGAAATAATCTTCTCTCCCCCGGGAAATGTTTATTTCACTTTTATACGAAGCCAACATTGTAACGAATCTGGTGCAATAACGGATCGATCCCCGAATATTTATCCGGATGGTAAATAGAAAGATATTTACAGCACAGAGATCCCGTGAGATCCGCTTCATCCGATACAAAAATAGCCATTTACACCTAAAAGCCAAATGTTTTATTTGTCTCTGATTCTTGTGGAGCGGCTCTTGTTTATTCTGTAAGAGAGAACGCTTTAGGACTAAATGCAGTGAGGTGTATCCCGGATCTTCTTACCGATCCCGGATCATCCGGATTCCCGGATCTCAATACGCGATCCCGGAACATCCCAAGATCTTTACTGATACCCAGGAAATCAGGATCCCCTGATCTCTTACCGACCCAGGAAGCACCCGGATCCCATGATCTCTATACGCGATCCGGGAAACATCCCCAGATCTCTACTGATACCCAGGATCCCGGATCTCTTACCGATCCCGGGAACATCCCGGATCCCGGATCTCTTACCGATCCCGGGAACATCCCGGATCTCTTACCGATCCCGGGAACATCCCGGATCCCGGATCTCTTACCGATCCCGGGAACATCCCGGATCTCTTACCGATCCCGGGAACATCCCAGATCTCTTACTGATCCCAGGAACATCCAGGATCCCTGATCTCTTACCGATCCCGGGAACATCCCGGATCCCAGATCTCTTACCGATCCTGGGAACATCCTGAATCCCAGGTTGCCACCAATGGAACCAGTCCATCCCAGTGTCATTGTCCCAGTTGGGTATTAAAGATCCAGCAGTGGCCATGGCGCTCCTGCAGTATTCATTCTATACAAACCCATAGAAAGATCTCTATATCATGAGAGCGAAGGGGGGATTCCCTCCGGGGGGCTGTCCGAGGTGCTGAAGCGTCAAATGAAGGCGGAAAACCCGGCTCCAGGCTCTTCCATTAACCACAGAAACCAGTAAGGTGACCAAGGTTACCAACATCATTCGCAGGTCAGCATGCAACCGAACCAACGATGGAACCTCAACCAGTGACCATAGAAACCCAGAACCTGACGGCAGATCGGCCCCCATCCGGCCCCCGTCTAGTCTACCCGTTCCTCCTGCTGTAAAGACTCAAATCTTAATCAGCCGTCGGTCTCGTCTTAGATTCAGGAGCCGGATGTCTATCCCATGCATGTTTAATCCCCTCACTGTATTACCCTCTACCACCTCTGCTGGGAGGCTATACTACCTATCTACCACTGCTTGGAGAGCTCATTGGTGCTCTTGGTGTCTCTATAATATTGTCGTAATTGGCTTCCTATTCTAGTTATCCAAATGACATTAACCCTTCGTGACTGTTAGACCTCCCACGGTCTCTCCCCATGCGATGACCTCTCGCTGGCAGGTAGATGGGTAATCAGTCACGTCGGGGCACTAATGTATTAGATGCCTATTAGAGTATTTAACCCTTTCAGTACCAGACGCTGAAAGGGTTAAATTAAGGGTTTTTTTTCCTGTATTGTTTTAAATTTAAATTTTAAAATACTTTGCACCAGAATGGATCCAGTTCTTGATTTCTAAGTTCTGAGGTCGGAGCAATCGCCATGGAAACGAATGGACTTTTTCTGCTTTTTCTGCTTTTTCTGCTGTGTTTATGAATGATCGTGGGATCAGTTACTGGCGCGAGGCGCGTTTTAATCCGTCGTTACCTCGCTCTCTGCGGGTCGTAGGAAGATTCATTCACTAAATTGTTGGAAAATAATGATTCCTGAATGTATGGATGGAGAATGAAGCCGAAGACGGATTAACATCCCTTTCCCGACAGCGAAGAGACATCACGGAGACTTCACGGAGACATCACGGAGACATCACGGAGACATCACGGAGACTTCACGGCATGACTTCACGGAGACATCCGGAACATCACGGAGAACTCACGGACTTCCGGAGACATCCGGAGAAATCGACGGAGACTTCACGGCAGACATTCACGGAGACTTCACGGAGACTTCACGGAGACATCACGGAGACATCACGGAGACTTCACGGAGACATCACGGAGACTTCACGGAGACTACGGAGCGCACATTGCCGTTACATATGAGTGACAGCTGCTGTCCGGTCTGCGCATGTCACGACTGCCCATATTCTCCTCCGCATCTCGCCTTTCCAGTCCGTTTGACAACCGTTTCTTTATAATCAGGTTCTTAACGTATATCTCGCTTATTGTTTCCATGGCAGCCGTACAGGGGGGCTGCTGAAGACCCCATTGGTTTAAAAAGCCCCCTCGGAGGATCTGGAAGGGGCAAGAGATTCCCCATAAAGGAAAACAAACTTGAGATGGTGTTTAGTGCGATGATTTTTTCCGCCCCGTGTGTTAAACAAAAGGTCCCCTGAAAACCTTGGCCGTACCCCCGTTCCTCGCCCCAGCTGTTTTTTTTTCCTCCCCGGCCGGTTTCTCCACCCTAAACTCTTGGGGGTTGCTGGTTGTTCCTCCCAAACCCAGCTGCTCCGAGCGCAGCCGTAACCCCGGCAGGACCCCAGAGCTGGCGGGTCGAGGCGAGCTGGACCCGGCGCATGTTCAACGGGAACATTCTGGGATTCCGACCAGAGAATGATCGCATCTCGTGTGTACTTGGGCCGAGCCGGCTCTCGGTAAACAGGGCCGCCGAGCCTGAATCTTGGCACACGTGGCTTACAATTACATTTTAATAAGTCACATGGACCCCATTATCCCAAACGTTAAGGAGAAAGAAAAAACCCGGAGAAGATGACTTCAGAAACAACGCGGCTCTGGGAGATCACCAAGCGCTGGAAATCAGGGGTTAAATTCACTGATTCGTCTTTTGGACGATTAACCCATCGATGACATCATATGAAGCAGAGACTAATCTGTCTCCCTGTTGATCGCCGCGCCCGGAATGTCATCGATAGACCTTTTTTTTGTTTGTTTTTTTATTATTTGATATTATATTTGTGGCGAGAATAAGAAGAAAATAAAGTATTTATTCGGTGAAGTGCACAGAGTTCTACATGATTTTATTCGTAAGATTGGATTATGTGACATACAGGCATCCCCTGCGTATTACGGGAAGAATCTGGGATCCGCGGGGGGGGGGCAAACATCCCGTCAGCGCCGGGTGGGGGGCAGGGTAAACCCACAATCTCTTTCATATTTATGCTCATTATACTAAACGACCCAAGCGATAGTCCGCGGGATACTGGGACAGAGTCATCCATTAAGCGCTGGAGAGCGTGGAGCCAGGCAGGTCCGGGTGGCTACTAGAGATCTAAGAAGGCCACTGAGATACAATGTAATACGCAGTGTTTAATACATCAGTGTCTTTAACTCATTAACTGCCCCTAGGCCAGTGAAGCTTTTCTGCGCCCTCAGATACAAACGTTTAAACCGTGGCAGGTTCTCGGCCAACCCTGCTGGGTAACGGGCAAAACTACCAGGTGTGTCACGGATACGCATTCAGTGTCCAATTAAGGTGCAGCTGCTGGATTTTTTAAGCAATGATACCCCGATTTCTCTTACTCTTGGACCCTGTGACCGTTGGAGTTGACACGCATGTGTCCCGTCGGCCATAGGTCCCGAGAACGTGTCTTTCTCTGAGCGGCTGTACCTATGGCCGCGGGTGATGGGAGTGGGGCATTGTGTACAAGTCCGGGAGGTGGGATTGTCACTCTTCGCTCTCTCCGTCTCTCTGTGCCGGTGACGGCGAGTCCTCCTCTCGGTGGGGTGACTGGTGGCGGCCGATGCTCTCTGCCGGTGGAAGCGTCTCCTCGGCCGTGTTCAGGTACACGTTAAACATGGCTCCCTCCTGGCTCAGCTCCTTCCCGCAAGCCTGGCAGCTGCACCTCAGGATCTTCTCCACCAACTTGTCCACGCGGGGGACGTCTTCATTGCCCGGACACTCCAATGTGACCTACCGGAAGGAGGTGAAGAAACAGGGCCTTTATAATGGAACACGCAACACGCAACACGGAACCCAGATGGACACACCGGGGTATCGGAATTCTCATGGTCAACATTAAAGGGACAGTGACAGTCAAATAGGCTGCCGACGACAGTCAAGGTTAGGAGGCTTCAGCTGCTGGACACGTTAACCTGAACCCTTTACCCCGGTGGGTTTTTAGCCCCGAGGCAATAAGGCACTCACCACATCCCACATGGACTTTGCCGGCATACAGGAGTCGCAGTGAACCAGAGACTCGGTGGACTGCGGGAAGGTGTTGGGGACGCTGTAGCTGAAGCATTGCCCCAGGCAGGCCCTGTTAGAAGGAGGAACATCCAATCAGAACGGGCTACACAAAGGGGTGTCGGAGAGGCTGGAGCAGGGACCCCCAACTCCGGCCTTCGGGGGGTCCCTGGGCCGCCTCGACTTTAATTACCCTGCTGGATCAGACCAGGTCGGGGATCTTACCGGTTCTGGATGGATTTGGACTCGCAGCCGCTGTGACCCACTATCTGGGTGATGTTCTTGGCTTCGCACCAGGCGCTCTTGTCCGGAAATAACGCCAGCCGGTTGATTGGAGGAGGTGCTGCGAAAATCGCCAGTGGCAGCAGATAGCCAATCAGAAGCCAGATCATCATCGTCGCCTAGAACTGAATCCAAACGAGTTATTTCAGCGAGATTTCAAAATGTTTAAATATTGGAATACGTTCAGGGGTCTCGTACTGAATGAAAGCTGTCCAACTCCAGGCCCAAAAGGGCCAAAAGCTCCCCAAATATTATCTATTATCTGGGACCCCCTTGACGGACCCCGGTGGGCACTTTGCACCATTCTGCAGTTCTCAGGTATGTCCAGCAGGGGTCACTGTCTACCCATCTACTCCGTCGCTTGTCCATTAGTGCGCTTGGTCCAAGGAACGCGTCTGACCCCGGCTAACCCCACACGCCCCGGGCATACGCTTCTGCCAGCAGCGGGTAGTAATGGCCGATACGGGGCACATCCCACTTAACACATTGATGGCCATATGGGGGGAAGCCTCACGGTGAGAGCTGTGCCACAAGAGCGGTCGGTGGCTTCCTGCGCAGGCTCTGAATTCACGTAGCTATTGTACATCGCTGCAGAATGTGATGGCGCTATACAAATGAGATCATCCTAACCCAAACGCTAAATGGCGACCAGAGCCAACCTCGTTCCAACATGGCGACGGGGGGCAGTAAAAGTGCTTATAAGACAGGACCGCAGAGGCACATCGTTATAATATATTTGCCCCTCCTGGCCCCAGAGCTGACGCTCTAATGTCACTTATTGACAGATATCTGATTAGTCAGGATTTTTTTCTGCCAATGGGAAAACAAGATGGCTGCCGCCCCCCCCAACCCTTCATTTTGCCGTTTTTTATTGGAATACATATGTGAAGGGATGCAGCCTGACCCCTCCCGCCGGAAACGGTTATGTCATTAAAAGTCATTAAGTCTCTCTTCTTTTTGTGGTTGAATTTCCCTTTAACCAGGAAAGTACGTGATCTGCGTGGCCCCCGTGGGACAAGACCCCTCGTGCGTTCAATGAAACCCAGCGGGGTCAACGAGTGCAAGTTCAGCGGGCGAGGCTTGGCAGCGCTACATACCGAGGGCCTGCGATGGCGGGTGAGTATTGGGATCTGGTATTTGAGGAATAACCCCCCCCCCTGGCAGCTCTTGGTGTCTAATTCCTCCCCGTTTTGAGTTTTACGGCAGGTTAGCGTGTGCGTGTGGATGCATGTACAGACAGAAGCCTCCTGTACACGCCTGTCTGCGCAGCACGTCCTCGCTCGGTCCCGGCCGCCGCGGGGAAGGAATTCACTTTGGCTTCACATGAAGGCGTTTCGCTATCTCTACATCTCCAAGAGTCTACCTCCGACGCGGGCTTAACCCTTCCTGACGGCGAGCAACAGAAAAAGCGCTTCAGGAAAGCGGATTTTGTACAGGAGCCGAAACCCTTTTTTATTATTTATTTAAATTTATTTATTTTTATTTATTTATTAAAATCACTTTTTTATTTTTTTGTTTTATTTTCTCGGTTCGGAGGTCAGACTATTTTACTAAACTGGAGATCCGTGGTAAAATGCGGCAAATGCAGCATTTAAATTAGGTTCCTCTCCTGAAATTCTCTCCCTCCCCTCCATTCTTACAAAGGCTGCCTCAGCCAATCAGCAACAAGCAGCAATTTAAGAAAAGCGGAGAGATAACGTAACGGAATAACCCCATCAGGAGGTTAAAATGGCGGCTGTCGTGGCAAAAACACCACTAAATAGAAACCAGTGTGCCGGGGAAGCAATTTATTGTCGCGCTCCTTCTTTGTGAGCAGGAAGTGCTTTAAGAACCAGCAGGAAGTTGGAAGCTCGAGGCGTTATTCTGCCCCCCTGTATGCGGTAAAGTCTGGAACTTTTCCCCGGAATCTTACAGGAGCTCTCGGAGCTTTCGGTGTTTGATGATGTCACGTCGATAAAAGCCAAGAAAAAGATTAATAATAATATCTACCCCCCCCTAAAACATCAAGGTTTGTGACCAACCAAACATTTTAGAAATGGTGACTGCGCTGGTCGAGGTTTCTTTAGGTTTTTAAAGTATTAGATTTCAGAAGAGGGGTATCTAGGGGTACTCAAGAGGCTCCTACCCCACCCCCGGGGTCGGGGGGCATTCCAGGATACCTGCCAATCTATAGGGTCATGCATACACATACATATTACATACATACAAACACATACACACACACATTATATATATAATATACATATTACATACATACAAACACACACACACACAGATACATACACATAAACACACACTATATATATATATATATACATAGATACATACACATAAATACACCCACACATTATATATATAATATCTATATATAAACATACATGCATACATATACATTCATACATACCCATTATATATAATATATATATATAAACATACATGCATACACATACATATTACATACATGCATATACATAACTACACACACATTTTATATATTATATATATATATATACATACATGCATGCATACATATTACATACACACACATTATGTATAATATATAATAAACATACATGCATACATATTACATACATACACATTATATAAAAAATATATATAAAGATACATGCATACACATACATATTACATACATTCATTTACATAACTACACACACATTATATATAATATATATATATATATATAAAGATACATGCATACATATTACATA
>VKOC01000170.1:72588-88199 GCA_009364415.1 Spea multiplicata
GATGCGCTCTATTAGACGGTATTCTGGGATAGGGGGATGCGCTCTATTAGACGGTATTCTGGGATAGAGGGATGCGCTCAGCACGCCTCATTCTAATCTCAGTCTTAACTTCCTGTTTCCTGAGTCTGCACTTTGCCTGCCCAGTAAGTTTCTCCTCCCCTTTGGTTGAAGCTGATTGGCGTTGGGAGTGTTGAGGGGGCGGGGATAAGGGCAGTCATTATGAGAGTGTTGGCACCGACTGCCATTCAATTCATGGTCACCAAAAACAATAACTTCTGAACCTTTAACCCGCGTGATGGCTTTAGTTGGGTACACGGTTGCGCGGCTGAGCGTGCTGGGAGTGAGGGTTGCCGATGGTTGGACCCGGTTCCTTGGCTTTAGTTGGGTACACGGTTGCGTGGCTGAGCGTGCTGGGAGTGAGGGTTGCCGATGGTTGGACCCGGTTCCTTGGCTTTAGTTGGGTACACGGTTGCGTGGCTGAGCGTGCTGGGAGTGAGGGTTGCCGATGGTTGGACCCGGTTCCTTGGCTTTAGTTGGGTACACGGTTGCGTGGCTGAGCGTGCTGGGAGTGAGGGTTGCCGATGGTTGGACCCGGTTCCTTGGCTTTAGTTGGGTACACGGTTGCGTGGCTGAGCGTGCTGGGAGTGAGGGTTGCCGATGGTTGGACCCGGTTCCTTGGAATGTGTGGCCTGAGCGGAGCTGGGATCGGAACCCGATACCCGGCCGTGTCTGGCATCCTTTGCGTCAGCGCATTCCAGCCTGAGTCGTTTTACGGCTGAGAGTGACGAGCCTCATTAACCTCTTTGGTGCCGCATCGAGCTGGCGCTCTTTCTATTGAATTCGCGTTCGGTCAGAACAGCATGGAGTCTAAAGCCGGTGCCGGCGTACTACCGGTCACACCGCTTCACAGCTACTGAGCGCCGGATGGCTGAAACATGCATGAGAGTTACAGTTCTTTACAAAAGAGCTGGCGCCTGGTGGCCCACTCCGTACTACTCCCGCAACAGTCCGTTTTCTGTAAAAGACTCAAACCTTTAATGTCAGTACGTTGGTCTCTTACGTCTTAGATTCAGGAGCCGTAATGTCTATCCCATGCAATGTAATACCCTCACTGTATTACCCTCTACCACCTCTGCTGGGAGGCTGCTCCGGACCCCACCACTGTATAGAATGTTTAGGTAGAGTTGTTAATGTGGATAGCTGATAAGATGAGACTTTTAAGCCCCCTCCCCCCCCTAGAGTTATCACGGTGGATACCGGTCAGCTGCTGCCGGGTCTGTCGGCTGGTTCTACATCACATGACCCGAGGCGAGTTCTGATTGGAGGAGGAATCATCTTTCCATCCCGAAAACATTTTCTCGCACCGTTGCTATGTCGCTGTATAAACCGTCATAAATCCGGAAACGTAGCGTTTTGTGCCAATTGCCACCTACGAGTTTTCATGAGTGGGGGGGAGGCGCGTGAGACCCCTGCTGCGCAGGTTTCTTTTACTTTAAGGTCTCGGCTAGGTTTCTCTGGGTGCGTTCGTCCCGACGCCGATCCGTGGCAAAGGACCCACCAGCGTGAGGGTGGGAGGGTTTAGGAAACCGTTTAGTCGATAAGACGATATTCTTTATTTCGGCTCGGAGACCGCCATTATTTGTTGGGTTTGCGGGAGTTTTGTCCGCTGCCCGGCCCTGCTGGGCGTCTCTCCCCGGTAGGGCCACGGCCGGTTATCTTCTCTTCCCGCCACGTTCCCATCCCCTGGACTTCTCTGCTCTCTTATTTCCCTTTCTTCTTTTCCAAAAAATCTTTGATGTCCTCTAGATTGTAAGCTCACTAGCCAAGCCCTCTTTAGCCAGTGAATATGAGGCCCGAGCGACTAAACGGCGACAGAGTGTGGACGCGGTTATTATCGCACTGTGTTCTATCAGTGTTACCTTTTCTTATTGGTGTTAAAGACCTGTGTGGTGATAGCGTGATGATGATGTGACCGTGCACTTCTTTATTAACCCCGCTTGTGTAGAGGAATGCAAGCCCCCATCAGTTAATTTGCATACGGGGGCAGAGGGGAGGTGGAATGGTTGGACGTCACCCGCCAATGAATCCCAGCTGCTGACGATGAGCAGGACACGTTGCGGGCCGGCCAGCGCACGCGGCCCCCTCTTCCAGGACTCCTAGCGCTCGCAGCGTCCGGCCGACCGCATCACGGATGGGATTTTTGGCATCGGATGAAAGGAACATAAGATTCCCCTTCTGCTTTTTAACAAGGGGAGGAAAAAGTAAAGATGCTGGGGACATGTAAACATCCCGTCAGCAACATAAACACGGGCCGTGTAATGGCTTTAGGATGTGCACATGGTCCGCGCGGGGGGATGCTGGGGACCCTCGCTAAAGGAATGAAGTTGATTTAGCGTCCCCCTGCGTCCCCGAACAGCTGTGCTGCGTGACTCACCGGGATCCCGGCCCCTGCTCGGCCCCTCTCTGCTCCTTGTTTATGACAGTTGGCCACGCTTTGCATTTCTGTCTCGTGTACGGGGAGTCTCACCCGGTGCGCTTGTCAAACCGCGTTAAAAGTGAGGGGAGGAATAAACCAGCGGGGAAAACGCTGAAATGGCTCTTAATTCTCTGTCCTGTTCCTGAGGCCGCGCTCTTTTAGCGTGCGGACTGCCGCTGTTCCTGCGCGACCTCCTCAGCCTTAGAATATACAAAGCGTTTGCCCCGGGAGCTAAATCTACCCCTCCCTCCTCCTCATCTGCGCTGTTCGGGGTCACGTGGTTAGTTTTCGGGGTCACGACTGGAGCCCCGATCATTGAGGGCATGAGTCGAGCGCAGAGGGCGTAGGATGGAGACCCGGCTGTATGTAGGTGTCGGCCGTCACGCGTGTGGCCGTATAGTGTTTACCGAGCACCCGGCGCCATTGGCTGTAATGATCTGCGACGGGGGGGGGGTGTGTGTAACGATGCGCCCGGTCAGCAGTCACGCGGGGCACAGATTATCGCGTCACGGACGTCAGCCCGATGAAGGGTGAGAGAAGAACCCCAGAAAGTGTTTTGATCTCGCAGTAGACGGCAGTCTGCAAAGATGAAAGCGTTTTTTTTCTAGCCGGCTGGAAAATAACGACGATTAAGTGTCGGGGTTTCAGGCTTCTGAGCAATGAGGCGTTCGGCGGCGCGGAGGCCTCGCGTGAAGCGCTCTTGTAGTTACTGTGTCTGCTACGGGTTTCACGGCGCGCATGCTCTTTGATACGTTGTTTCTGAATGTTTCTTTATCTTGTAAAGACATCAAAGTGCGGCTTTAGGAGGTCTTGCCTGTTGCAACATCGCTTGGTGCACAGAGTAATAATTATACGTTCACCCGGGGGAGATGCCGGCATTTTAACCCTCGGGGCAGGAACAGCGAGGACGTCTTCGTGCCGCGGCTGCCCGAGTTCCCACGCTCCTCGCCCGGGGTCTTCACCAGGAGCCCCCCGTTCGAATTCACACGGCCTCTCGCCGTCTCTAGAGACGCCACGGATAAAATAAGAATCGGTTTCCGATTGCATGTGCAAAATTAGAAAGGCCGCGTCTCTCGCTGCGGGGGGCCGGCACCTGAGTGTCTTCCAGAGCGGGGGGGGGCATTGGCACTCCTTCCCCTCGGCTTGATTTAAACGTACTATATAAATTTGATCCATACGGTGCATTCGGGAATGTGGGGGCCTCTAATAACCCCCTGCTGGAAGAAGGTAGAACTGCAGCCTTTTCCTTTCTGGCTCCGAGCCCACTTGCCCCGTATTTAACCATTAAGTCATGCCGACCAATGACAAATTCCACCGCCATTCCAGATTATTGATGTATTTTGTCCCTGGGGGAATTACCTGGTCTAAACCAGTGCTGTTACCCAGGCTAACCCCGGCTGGGAGTACAATATCCCCAAAACATGCGTTTAAACCTCACGCTGGGGTCCATGGGAATGTTTTTCATGCATGCAAGTAGGATGGGGGTTCTGGTTGGATACCCCACAAGGATTACCGAGCCAACGCCGGAGCTCACTAAACGGTGTTAGGGGTGGGAAAGGGGCAAATACATATAGGAGGAGATTCTATAGACCCCCAATGCAAGCTCGCATCACATGGTCGGGATCCAGTAGCTCGCCTGCTTCCCTGTGTCCTGCTGATCTTGTGAAACCATTTGTTGATCTGGTTGTGTTATTTAATTCTACGGGACCCCGGGGCCAAAGATGGGGCCGTTTCCTGAGCCTATGTCCGGCCTGTGTACCTGGCGATTGTTTATTATTATTATTATTATTATTTGGTCGCTGGATGAGCTCTCTTCTCTTTCCATGTTACAGAGTGACCAACAGCTGGACTGTGCCTTGGACCTGATGAGGCGTCTCCCTCCCCAACAGATCGAGAAGAACCTCAGCGACCTCATTGACCTGGTAAGGTGTGCTGGGCCTGCTGGGTCTGCAGTGGGCTTTGTCACTGAAGAACTTGAACTTCCGATGCCCCCCCGTCCCGCTGAGGTTGTGGCCTCCGCTTGTGTGTTTTCTGCAAACGAGCTCTTGGCAATTAATGAAGCGAGAGTCATTGTGAACGGCGGGCGACGTTCCACCCAGCGCTGGACCTCCTAATCCCGGCCTGGTTGCCCTCGTTAGCAGAGAACGCAGGGGCTATGCTTTCCCTTCTTTTAGTTACAGCGCCAGTAATTAGAGCGCATTAAGAGACCCATCAGTCACATACGCCGTGATCCGCGAGTAATGCTCAGCCAAGTCGCTCACTCACATGAGTGTCTTCTAGGAACCGAAGTATTTTCTGTTGTACGTGATGTACAGCGCGGGCGCCAGGAGGCTTTTAAGTTTCTGCTGCTCTTCACGGGACACGCGCATGCTTCGTATTGGAACCTATTTGCCTGACCTCCCCTTGCTGTCCTGGATCGGGTCCTGGGGGACGATGTCCGCCTGTGTCGGGCAGAAGCAATTAGTCCCCCGTTCTGTTGAGTGGGGTTGCAGGTTACACAATGCTGCCCAGTAGAGTCGCTAAATGCTGTTGGAGGGAAGCCTAACTCAAGAAGGAGGATAAGAATGAAAGGACGTTCTGAGTGGGGTGTAAGCCGATCCCCGGCCCTTACCTCCCACCTGTCAGCCCGTGGCCTGTCCCATGCTTCCCGCCGGCCACCCCTGCAGGTATCTGGTTTCTGGCCAGACAAAGACATCTAGTCTTGTGTCGCAGGTGTGGAGTGGGTTAACTTAATTAAGTTCTGTACAGATACCGGGCCGGGTGACGGGGGGAGCCGCTGTGGAAGGTCTGACAAGAGGAACCTTGTTCCGCAGACCGCTATCGGAATCTCATTAACTTCTTTCAATTTGTCCTCTTTGTGTTGGGCCTCCTCGAATGTCCCCTGAAGACTTTCTAAAGCTCGCATTATGGCGTCCTACCCCTCCTCGCCAGCGTGGCCCTCCGTCTTCGCTCTACTCCCGATAGTCTATAGTTTGGACCTTATCTCGCCTGCTCATGCATGCGTATCTATTTCCTAACCCGCTGGGACGCTTTTACATCCGGTCCATCAGATATTCCCCCCACGGCTCCTAAACAACGTTGTAAAACATATTTGGCATTTTACCCAAGCGCTCTTTCTTTCTCTTGCCCAGGTGCCCAGCCTATGTGAAGATCTCCTGTCCTCCGTGGATCAGCCTCTGAAAATCGCTCGGGACAAAGTTGTCGGGAAGGACTACCTGCTTTGTGATTATAACAGAGATGGCGACTCGTACAGGTAACTCGGTGGAATGCTGTCCGTGTTTCTGAATTCTGAAATGACATTTCCAACGTCGCCTGCTCCCCGTTTAATGCTTTCTAAGCAGCTTTCCTTCTCTCTCGCCCCCCCACCAGGTCACCGTGGAGTAATAAGTACGACCCTCCCTTGGAAGATGGTGCCATGCCATCGGCCCGTCTGCGCAAGCTGGAAGTGGAGGCCAACAATGCCTTCGATCAGTACCGGGATCTGTAAGTGATGCTTCTTACTTTATGAGCAGCTAAATTTGGAAAGTGTGATGTCATCGTGAGATCATCACACGGCCAACCTCTTACTCCCCTGTGGCTTTATTGAGCAGCGGGTTAGATCCCTGCGCTCTTAATTCTCGCGGTGTTTATCACCGTACGGTGACGGGTAGGTGGAGTGAAAGGCGTTGCGTGGTTTGCAGTGAGGTTAATTGATAACAGACACAGCGCGGCCGTCTCCTCTCTGCATGCGCGAGTATTTACCCGGGCCGAGCGCCGTGTCCGCGGATGTGCGAGGACTTGGCACGCTGTGGAGCAGCACACAGAACATCCTGATCGTGTTTCTCCCCGCGTTCCCGGCCAGGCTCCGATGTGCAGATGTTTGCTGGACTCGGAGCAGCTGGCGTGAGATCTTCTCTTACATGGAAAGCTTGGCATGCCGGCTCTGGGAGCTGCACCTGCGCGGCCGGGATAGTTTCTCCCTCTGGGTACCTGTCAGAAGGGCTCTGGCGCCACGTCTGGCCGTGCCAGTTACCCTGTGGTTAGAAGCCCCGGACATTGAGCTCTCTGTACGTGGAAACGGTGATCGGAGGGCGAGCGGAAAGTACTCGGTGGGTTATAGCACCGGCCTCGTCTGTCTCATCCTCTCTCTCTTTGCTTTGGAACAGCATTGGTGATAAAATATTTATTGTCTCTGCTCTGCGATGGGTGACGCAATATTTCCTTCTTGTGGTTTTGGGCTGCGCTGCGAGTGAGAATAATTTATTTTTATTCTTCGCTCTTAGTCATGGATCACTATTTAGGGAAAGGTATGGAGGCGCTGCGCTCCAAGGACGGTGAATAATCATCCTATGTGAAGAATCGCGGACGGCTCCCACCACCGTTCGTTTTATTTAAGGTCTGGGTTCTTTGAGGACAGCCGTGGCGTGATCAGACATACAGAGATCCCATGTTTGCACCCAGTAAATGAAGACGCCTGATTTTTGTGGTCTATAGGAGCGCCAAAATAATTGGTTACTAAAATATATATCTCATACCAGCAAGCTTTAGGGCTATGAAGGAAAAAGACACCCACACATGTACATATATATCACATATATAAATATATATCACATATGTGTGTGTATACATGTATCTGGCTCTCTGCAGCAGCTAATGCTGTAGCACAGCAGTTGGCGCTGCCTGTGCCGCAGTTGGCGCTGCCGTGGCCGTAGGAGAGCGGACAGGTGATTGATTATAGGGGATGCCAGTGACCCCGTGACACATTAGGTGTTTTGTGTAAATATCGCACAAGTAACGTCTTCCAAATGCTGGGTTATTAACCCTCCATAAAAACTAATAATAACACAGACTCGTCAAAAGGGGTACAATAACTCGGCTAAAGGCAGGGAACGGGGGCAGTTTGTTGCTCCTGGCCTGAAGGGTTTTATAAGCTCCTGCTGTGCATTTGCCGCTAGGCAGCTGTCCAGGTCGGCCCCCCCTGGGCTCTGTGCGGTTTCAGGCAGCGTTTTAGCAAATTCTTCAAATACCCAGGAAAGGCAGTTATGTGAAAACGCATCAGGCCCAACACATCAAAACTAAAATGCCCCCCCTCAGGCCTGCTCCTTTCAACTTCGTTTTTATGATCAGAAGCTGCCGTTGTAGGTAGGGGGATCGGGTCCAGCTGCTCCGGCTGGTAACGGCGTGCGGCGGGGTCCGTTGGTAGACGAAGGTGCGAGCGGCTGCCGGAGACCATGCTGTGGGGCTCTTTCTGTGCCCTGTTAGCTGCAGGGGGGTCAGGTCCTGCGATATCTCTTGGGGGCCAAAGGAATTTTAACCGTTTGAGAGCCAGAGATGTGCAGAACCCTTCATAGGTGACAGCGCTCCATTTACTGAACGCCATGATGCCCCTGCCTTAGCGCTGTTCCGTAGGGGTCGTATTTATTCAGGTTTGTGATGTTATCTGTCTGTGCCCCCCCCGGCAGGTATTTCGAAGGAGGCGTCTCCTCTGTGTATCTCTGGGACCTGGACCACGGCTTTGCAGGAGTGATCCTCATCAAGAAAGCTGGAGACGGCTCCAAGAAGATCAAGGGATGTTGGGACTCCATCCATGTGGTGGAGGTTCAGGTAACTTAGACCCCACAGCCCTTCTGTGGATACGAGCCAACACTGGGCCACCTTCCAGGCCCCACCGCTCTTGGCAGCATGTGCCGGGGTGGAAAGACGGCTCACACCTTCCCTTTACGGCCAAAATAAATCCGAACATTTGCCCTCGGGATGGGAGTGTCTGGCCTGGATACTAATGGTGCATCTGTTCTTTGTACGGGGGGGCTAGTAAGGCTTAGCCCTGAGGGGGTCTGGTTTGGGGAAATTGGGATATTGTATAATTTTTTTTGCCCCCGCTTGTTCCAGGAGAAATCCAGCGGCCGTACCGCCCATTACAAACTGACTTCCACCGTGATGCTGTGGCTGCAGACAAACAAGACTGGATCCGGTACCATGAACCTGGGGGGCAGCCTCACCCGACAGGTACCCCTTACCCCACTGCTCTTATTTCGCTGGTACCCCTCTCCTGCAAGCTCTCCCCCCTCTCTTGGGTTTCTCCTTTTGGCAGCAGTATACTTAATGCCAGGCAGGTCTTCCGGGGCCAAGGGCATTTTCGATGTAGTGATTTGGCCCGCGTTCTCTGCGTCGTCTCATAAGCCCCCGTGCTGTGCTTTCAGATGGAGAAGGACGAGACCGTGAGCGATTCCTCCCCGCACATAGCCAACATCGGACGGCTCGTGGAGGTAAGTGTGCGCCTCTTCTCTCCTACTCGGCCAAGAACCTTCCTCTCTCCGAGTTCTGTGTGACCTTCTCGTGTTTCTCCGTAGGATATGGAGAACAAAATCCGAAGCACCCTCAATGAGATTTACTTTGGAAAAACCAAGGACATAGTCAATGGACTAAGGTAATGGCATCTTTTAAAAACCTTGCTGTTTAAAGCCCCAGTTTGGGGGGGGGGGGTATTTGTTGAGGGGAGCCAAGTCATGTGACTTTTCTCCTTGCTGATCTCCAGTTTCCAGTTTGGGAGGGGGGGTGATCACAGTTGATCCATGTGTGTGTATGTCAGATGGTCTGTTCCTCCTTCTGCTCTGGAACCTGGGTCGTTCCTTTGCCTTCCCACCCCGGTTCCTTGTGTTGTTCTCTCATGTCTGCTGCCTTCTACCTCTCATCATCTGTGCTTCTTTCCCCCACCTCCAAACTCATCTCCGTAGATCTATAGATGCAATCCCTGACAACATTAAGTTTAGACAACTGCAGAGAGAGCTCTCTCAGGTCCTGACACAACGCCAGATCCTCCTGCAGCCTGATAACTAGCCCAGGTACCCGTTGCCCATCACCGGCTGGTGTTCTCGGCATGGTGTGGAGCCCGGGGCACTGTGATGTACACTGCATGGCTCAACAAGGCCTTGTGTAGAACCTTGGCAGCCCTGCCTTGGCTACGTGGTGCATGACTTTGGGGTTTTGGGGCTGAGTTAGAGGGAAGTCTTAGAGGTTGACGTTCGGGATGAACGCCCGGGGCAGGGTGATGGATACGCTGGGTCACCTTTACATGTCGGAGCTTCGCTGGCTGGTTGTAGCTGCATCTGACGCGAGACTTACGGAAAGGAGACCGCTTCACCGATTTACGGCCCTGGGGGACCTGCTTATTATTACGCCGTGAAGCAGCCTGACCTCGTCCGCCGGCTGCTGTGTGATTCCTGGCAGGTGACAGACACTAACTCCGTGTGTGCATCCTTTTACTCACGCGGGGAGGCAGGGGCGGCAGGGTGCATGGAGTGGTTAAAACGTTCACACGGGCTGGAGTAGCCGCCTTCGTCCTGGAAGCATGTGTCGCGTGTACAGCTTTAAGTGTTTTAGAAGGAGAAAACTCCTTTCCGTTGGTAAAGTCCCAGGAGTAGACCTCTGAGGTGAGTAACAGTTTCAGGGCCAGGACCGCTTAACGTGCAGCCACTTACACACCTTACCTGTGATGGCACAAGAGTCCAAATCCTGGGGGGCCATCACGTTAACAGCCTCTTCTAACCATGCGCTGAACATGAAAAAGAGAATAAAAAAATAAAATCTCCCTTTCAGCGTCACAGGGATGGAGGTAGTTCCTCTCATCGATCTGACACTGAAAGGGGCAATTGCTTTAACTAAACCAGTAACGGGGGCATTCCCAGTAGAGGTAACATGGCTTTGTTAATCAGAATGTCCTAATACCGGACGCTACGGTATATGTTATAGACGCATCGACCCCCCGCAGCTCGGCGGACCTTAAATTACCATCTAAAGATGTGTGAGGACCAAGTTCCCAGCTCCATCCATAAGGGAGTCAGTAATACGAAGTCTGCCGGGGCGTGCGACCTCCTGACCCGACCCCCCCGCAATACCAACCAAAATGACCCTTTTCTTTTCTTTCCTTTCTCTTCTTCCAGGTCCGTCCAGACGTTTGCAGACAAATCAAAACAGGAAGCTTTGAAGAACGACTTAGTGGAAGCTCTGAAGAGAAAGCAGCAAAGTTAAATGTTCTCCCCCGGTCCTGTACATCTTTTCATTTCTTACCGAGTCTTTCTGCCCCATCTGTCATGCTCGTCTCACCCTTTTTTATGTTTTGGGTTGTTTTTTTTTCTCCCTCCATTTTTTTTGGGTCGTTCGGTCTGCGTCACCTACATAGCCAACGCATTTCGCTCCTATTAAATAAAGCTGTATAAATCTTACAGTGTGGGGTTCTTTTACTCCGCTCAGAACACCCCCCACCCCACCTTCCCTGCACTCACCTTTCTTGCCCTGCCCTACCCCTCACAAGCCCCCGTTTAACCCCTTGTGTTTGTGTCTTGCACATACTGTACGACGCGTGCCGCGGGACCTCATCTCTGCCAGCACTTGTAGGCTTTGAAGGGTTGATCTCTGTTTGGAGTGTCGCAGGACGGCTGATTTACTTCGGAGGGTGGGATTTATTATTTTTTTTTAGTTAATTTGTAGCGTACGGATTCTTTTCTGTCCTGCGTTTCTCCTGGTGACTCTGGGGAATGCTTAAGGGTTGTTTTTTTTTTTTTAAGTATTTTTTTTTTGTAAAGCTTTGTCTTATAAAGAGCCTTCCTGTACTAACAATAAAATGATTCTAAATACCAGGCCCGGATTATTTGCCGTGTGTAGGGCTGGAGAAGCCCCCCTTTAAGGTCATCCTGAATTGTGATGGAATCCGAGCAAAACGGTATAAAAAAAAATATACTGGGGATAGAGCGTCTGTGAAATGCGTCGGTCAACGCGGCATAGGATGGTCTGACGTGAGAGCAGGATTGCACTTTGTGTTTCCGGTGGTTAAGAGTCCTATTTACTGCCATACGAAACGTGTTCCCCGACGCATAAGATGTAAAAGGGCTTATAAAACAATCTGCCGGCAAAAACGTCTGTAACGACTCAAACCTTAATCAGCCGTTGGTCTCATCTTAGATTCAGGAGCCGTATGTCTATCCCATGCATGTTTAATACCCCTCACTGTATTACCCTCTACCACCTCTGCTGGGAGAAAGATCCCTAAACTACAGCATATTGTTCTCTAGGAGGAGCAGCTGCATTGCGGTGGAAGAGAAGTCAGGGATTAGTGTATACAGGGTCAGGCTTCTGTGCCGCGGTATAAGGGATTCCTAGGAATCCAAGGTCTGGTTCTGCACCCCGCGGGTCTTGGCTACCCTCTGGTGTCTAAACTAAGAACAGCAGCCAGAGGATTCTGGGAGATTTCCACTTCAAAGGCATTTTATACCTGCGTTTACGAGCGGAAACCCGATCGCAGCACCGATAAAACCAGACAGACACAACTCCACGTTCTTTCCCTTTTAATAAGATTCCTTTTAAAAAAAAAATAAACAACCCAAAAAACCCCAAACAGCTGGTCCTGGGATCGTTCTAAAGCCCGTCAGCAGCTCCTGCGCAGCCGGACTCCGCGCAGCGCCGTAAAACGCCATGTGTCTCATAAACCCAGCCCATTCCCTTGTGAATTTATCGTGCAAAACACTTATCAGAAGGTGAGGCCTTTGAAATAAGGCACGGTTACCACGTCCGGGCTCCTAAAAGAGCCGACAACTAAAAAATATATATTTCAAAGATTCCCTTATGTGCCGCAATCCCTTCATTTGTACTAAAATGTAAAAAAAATAAATGAATTCCAAGTGATACCAAATAAAAGTGCAAACCGCAGCGAGCGTTTCCGGCAATGAGGTTCTGACGGCTAAAATAAAAATGACTAAAGATTAATATTATTCATTAAAACGTTTAAAAACAGTCTCTAGCACCCATCGAAGGTAAAAGAGCTCCGCGCCGGATGGGGGGGCCGCTCAGACTCTGGCGACGAGACCCTCCTCTGTAAACAGAATTAAAACTTGGTATAAAAGGAGGTGGAATGGAAGCGACGCTCTAGCTCCGGGAAAGAAGGGGTTCTAGCTCCGGGAAAGAAGGGGTTCTCTCTCATCCGAAGAGCTGGGGTTCTTCCGGAAAACCACGAACTGGAGCAGGATCTGGAGCGGAGTGAAGAAAAACCGTATAGTCGCACGTGCCGGAGCAGCTGTGCCCCCCCTCCCGCTGCTGTCTGCACTCCCCCCCTATCTAACCTCAGTTATTTGATATTGCTTGGTGCCCCCCCCCCCCCAGGCAACGCGTTTTGCGCCTTTTCTTTCCCAAATAACTATTTCGCAATTGCCGCCGCGCCCGCTGGGATAAAGGATACGACGATGTCCAGAGACATCACTCCGAGGCTCCCGAAGATCCAGGGAAGGTGACGCAGGATATAATCCCGGGGCGATTGGCCACTTTCAGGGTTCTTTAGGAGAACGCTCGTCCCGTAGGTCAGATTGCCGAGGACCACCATTAAAAACAGCAGCACGGACAGCCCTTCCGTGGATCTCCTCTTAAACTACAAAGCAAAACAGATGTCCTTAATCTCGCCCTCCCCGTACCTGTCACCGATCCGATCACCAACAGCCCCGTGTATCGGGGAGCAGTCCTTACATTAGTGATAATCTGTGGAATCCTGGACACGAGGTAGAAGAGAGAGGAGACGGAGCCGATGAAGACCCCGATAATTTCCTGGTTGGTGAACGGCTAAAAAAGGGAGAAGAATCAGAGATTAGGGAGCGTGTCCTCAAAGCCCCCCATGAAACACACACAGCCCCCCTATAGGTTATTAGGATAACGGGGGATTTATGGCTCCTGCACCTTGTTTCCCAAATCATTGAACGCCAGCAGCCTTCGGCCGTGCCCCCCGGCTCCTGAGTCCGACACAGCAGATCCCGGCGGCCGGAGAAGCGACATGGAAGCCACGGACCCGACCAGCATGAAACCGCACACGGCGTTAATTCTCACGGCCCCTGTATGGGAAGAAAGCACGTTATACGGCCCGCTCGGCTCCTCCGGAACCATAAAGCCGTCGAGCCGGGTGAGGAGCCCCGGGAATCTACTTACCGGCCGTGCTGCGCTTCCGGTACTTGTAGTATACGTACAGCGTAAGCATCAAAACGTCAGACAAGACATAGTAGACGGCCGTGTAGGTCTGGGGGAAAGCGAAAGAGCGCGTCGGCACGGTGGGACTCATAGCTACCCCCAAAGCAGCATAAATAAGAGTATCGGGGATCTCCCAGATTATACATCCGTTTCCATAGTTACATATAGAAGGGGCGAGCGCGAGGATTCACACGCAGCGCTCCGATATACCTGCAGGGGGAGCTGGTGGGACAGGAATGCACCAATGAAATTGCAGGAGTCGCCGGCCAACCAACCCAACAGGAACCAGATGGAAATTGCCTTGTCCATGTTCCCGGTCTTGATGGATCTGTAATACTGCCTGGAAGAGGGGGGTTCGGGGTTAGAAAGACTGACGGGAAGCACAACTGCCCCCTACTGGTGTCCTCCACGGGCAAGAGCCAGGAGCGCTGCGGGAGCCGATTCATCTTTACGAGAACCCGGACAGAATTTCTTGGAGTCGCACAAACATTTCGGATTCTGGGCCAGGAATGCAGCTGCTCCGGTTCCTCTACCTGGAACGTACCGGAAAGTCATCACCGGGATCACAGACCTGCTTTACCGGCAAAACCACCATACAAACCGACTCAACGGGGACAAGAACGGCCCCACAAACGGATACGTTGGCCCTAAAAAAAACAGGTGGCCTCAGAGGGCTGTTCTTCATGAGTAAAGAGATCATCCAGAGCGGGTGAGACGTCAAAACCAGTAACATACTCAGCACCAATTACATCTACCGCCTGAGATCAACGAGGAACTGGAACCCCCCAATGGGACGGAGACTACGAGGAGAACGGCCAGTGCTGCACGGTGCCTGCGACACGCAAGCGCCCCCCAACGCGCCACACGCAGGCGCACCCTAAAACGGGCCCACGCAGGCACCACCCAAGCTGCGCTCCACGCTAGGCGCACGCCCCAACGCGCCACATGCAGGGCCCCCCCTGGCGCACAGTCGCAGGCGCCCCCCAAATACTCACGGGAGGGAGGAAGCGATGAAGAGCGGGATGGAGAGAAGTCCCAGGTACACGCTGGCCACGTCCCACCCGTCCACCGCACACTCATTTAACAAGTTCCAGATCCAGCTGGTGCCGTTGGGGCAATCCGTCATGTTGGGGGGGGAGTAAACGGGGTCCGCGCTCCAGGCGCCGAGCCGCCAGCCCATCGCGTCAGATTCACAACAGAGATCTGAAAAACACGTAGAAAAAGGTTAAATCCCCCCCAAAATAACATCGGCCCCAAGCTACCGGCGACGGCCCCCTCGCTTCTTCCCACCGGTCACAGCCGCCACCTTAATTATCCATAACTCACCCCGAGAGCCTCATTCCACAACTCCCACAACACTAAGCCAGCCGTGGGACAGATGTGGGATTTCTGTTTACCTGCTTGCTGCCCCTGGAATAAGTTTAATCCCCCAGTACCCCAACTCTCTGCTACAGCCCCCCCTGAAGTGGTATTAAGTATCACCCCGGGGGGCAAATCACTTACATTAACAGGTCACAGAGTCACCGCATGAGGAGCCCCCGCCGGCCTCCGATCTCACTCTACCCCGGTTCCTGCGTAAACAGCACGTGACTGAATGTCATGTGATCCGCATCATGTGACTGACCAAGAGAAACCACGTGACTGCGGTAACACATGTCCCTGGGCTGTGTCAGACTTTCTGCACTACCTATAGCGCTGAGCTCATCATCAACAGCCCCGCCCCTATATACGCTATCTGTACAGCCCCGCCCCTATATATATATACACACTATCTCTACAGCCCCGCCCATATATATCTATATACTGTATCTGCACAGCCCCCTATATACACTCCCTGTATATAAATATATATATATATCAGCCCCGCCCCTATATATCTATATACTGTATCTGTACAGCCCCTTTATATCTATGTACAGTATCTGTGTGTATATATATGGTATATATATATACAGTACCTGCAGATACACAGTATCTGTACAGCCAGGTGTGATATACGGCATGTACACGCCATCGCCCTGGTGTGCTATAAATGGCATGTACACGCTACTGCCCCGGTGGGTGATATATAACATGTACACGCTATTGCCCTGGTGAGTGATATATGACATGTACATGCCATAGCCCCGGTGAGTGATATATAACATGTACACGC
>VKOC01000171.1:2592-107732 GCA_009364415.1 Spea multiplicata
TGTAAGTGGGTATATTAGTGTCTGGGTGTGTAAGTGTCCCCCTATATGCCACTCTGTCCCATGATATGCCTTTTAACCCAATATATGCCAGAGTGTCATATGACTTTCAATAAATTTAAATCAAAAGTAAAATTAATTAAATCTGAATGAAAAGGTATAGCATTAAATAACCAATGTATGTTAACATGCATGTTCACAGCCCACTTTTCACCTGTCCAAGTGATTGCACCTAATTGAAAAACCTTACACGCCAAAACATCTTATTATTAAAGAAACTGTAGAAGACTATAACGTACTGACTAACACTAAACCATTTGCATCCATATTTAAACATTACAAAAATTGACTCTATAATGTACTTTGAGTTTCTTATGGAAACAATGTTCCCCAAAGCACAATTTTAGGACAAAAATACAGAATTCATAACTACAGCAAAACTGTGATCTGAATACATTTTTTTTTATTGTGAATGCTGGAGTCAGCAGATCTCATGGTACATTTAAAAAAGAAAATTGCTTTAGGTTTTTTTTGTTCAGAACTAAATTTACTCAGCTATGATCTAAGCCATGTCAGGCTGTGAATGTTACGTATCATTCATTCTTTTCATAACGGCCAGCTTTATTTTTTTTTTTCCCCCCCAATAAAAGGCCGGCCTTTTAAAAACTCAAAGGAAGTGCGGTGTCATCAAGATGTATGGCATGGACAGCTTGTAGTAAAAGTTGAAAGGTGTCAAGCAGTAAGCGTTCCGTTTAGAAGACTGAGAATTTCTGCAAACAGAGTTAGGTAAATGCCTTTATGAGCAACCTGCTGGCATCCTTCTAACGATGCACAGGGTTAGGCATATATCTTTGAAATAAATGTTTTAAATTGCCTTCGCGCGATTGAAACATCAATACGGAATTTCAAATGTCCTAATTTGGGGCAAGATACCATGAATCAAGCGATCGGTTTCATGTTAACCTTGGAATATTTTAAGTATAATTCTTCAAACTTTTTTTTTTTTTCTACTCTATATGATCGTCCGCTAAAATACAATAGAGGTCCGTAACTACGATATAAATGGACAGAGTGTGCGTGCGAATGAGGGGTTCTGTCCAAACATATGTACCGCGGATGTTCAAAACTAGATGTTACAAATCAATATCTTTCTGAATTATTTAACCCCTTAATGACAAAGCCCGTACATGTACGGGCTCAAAATGCATTCTTTTCAATGGGTTTAGGGGACCGTCCGTTGTCCTTAAGGGGTTAATGAAATGATCCAATGTGGTTTCTCACCGCCACACTTTTTTTTTAACTCGGTATTTGAAAGGAGACAGGTAGATTGTCTGCAGATATCATTGGTTCGGACACTCTATATAGAATGCTCATTAGCAGCTCAGAGTCTGTGCGCCCTGTTAGTATAAAAGCAAGGATCGCAGCAGGGAAGTAACATCTCAGGCTTCTCACATTCCTGCTCTATCTCTAGGCTCGTCGAGGCTTTCTTTGGCAGCTCATTAGTAGGTGCACTGATGCATAAGAAGCAGTCATTAGGAGTATTTTTCAACATTGGCTTTTCATCAGGTGACTGCATTTACATTTACTTACATTGTTTTCGATAACGGATTTGTGTTGCCAGATTGCAAATGAAATACATTTGGTATAAAATGCTTAGAGCGTTTTTGACCCTTTTTTGTTATAAAAAAAAGAAAAGCTCTGATTGTCATCCAAAAACACTTTTCCCATTTTCAAACGGGGACATAATGGAATCTTGAAGTACTCCCCAGACAACGGCAAACGTGTACACAATATAACCATCAAACTTAAAGATTTCATTGTACAATATTGCTTTTGGGAGAAAAATGCCAAATTGCATTATTTTGTCGAGCTGTAGTTATATTTGATTTTTTTTTTTTTTAAAATAGCATGTAACTTTTGTATTCATGTGAAATAACATGTAAAAGTTATCTTAAGCAATAAATATATGCATTTTTGAAAGATGAACATTTAATTTGGAATCTAATAAGTGATTATTTAAATATATTTAAATTTTGGATCATAGACATTTGAATGATGATGATTCAATTGTTGTCTTTAATATTGTAATTTGATTTTTGTTATTATTTTATTGTTTTGTACAGTAATATTGTATTAAGAATGTGTTGTAGGATTACTATTTGGGCATTATGCAGGTAACCCACATACTAACTAGTTAGGTGCAGAGGCAAAAATTTGCAATTCCACACACCCAGAAGTGTGATACTTTGAGTGGTGCAAAGACTCTCAGGGAAATAGATATGTCAGTCACTCGTTTATTGAAGTTTAAATTCTTAAAGTCTTTTTCCCAAGAGGTCTTTCTGCTGCTTCAGTTTACCTGCCTTTAAGTTGGACAAGTCACAGCAAATGTTGGTGCCGCAAGATCATTATAAAGAGGCACATTCCTGATTAGGTCCTGGGGTGTCATCATCCATAAAGAAGTGGCTGTAGATAGGCTAATAATATATCCATAGTTTTATTTATTCAGTTAAATACAATATATACCATATGAATGCATTATTATGCAAACAATGCGGAATGTTGACAGAAGAGTTTCAGCATTAGACTTTACAAACTGAATGGGGCATGGGAATGGCAATAGAAGATTTCTAGTCATAGGAAATCGAGTCAATGTATGGAATAAATTAGATCAGATTAGTGGAGAGGCGCCATGACCAAGCTTAGACTGGAAGGTGGCATAGTTGTTTTCTGTAGAGGCTGCCAGGAATTGGAAAGGGCTTACCCGGGAAAGGGAAAGTTCTACTAGGAAGCCAAAGGGGCCAGTAGGTGGGTTGCCAGAGGTCTTCCTTTTTCATCTTTAGAGCTAAAGAAGGATTCCTGCCCATCCGCCCTTTTTTCTTTCTGAGGTTTGGTAAGGGAATCATGTTCATGTTAAGTGGGGGAGGGGTCCATAGGTTAGACATATACTAAATAAAACAGTGTTTGGGCTTTTAGCCATCTAAGGTTTAGCAAAAATGGTGGGAATTAGGGTTGTTGTGGTAACATATGGGCCGGGTCCCAAGGTAGAACTTGTAGAAAGTGCTGGCCCACCTGATGGTATTGAGTTTCGGCTTTGCTGTTTTATGGTTGTTGGAAACATAGCACTGTCCAAAACGTCTTGGCATGTCCTTTTCAGCATACCAATATATTTTGGACAATGCTATGCTTCCAACTTTGTGGGAAGGCCCTTTTCTATTTCAGCATGACTGTGCCCAGTGCAAAAAGCAAGCTCCATAAAAACGTAGTTGGATGAGTTTGGTGTGGAAGAACTTGACAGGCTGCACAGAGCCCTGATCTCAAACCATTGGAGCACCTTTGAGATGAAAGTAGATTGCGAGCCAGGCCTTCTCATCCAACATCAGTGCCCGGCCCCACAAATGGTGTATTGGATTAATGAGCATAAATTCCCAAATAAACTCTCCAAAATCTTGTGGAAAGACTTCCCAGAAGAGTGAAAGCTGGAATGGCTGCAAAGGGGGGCCAACTATACATTAATGTATGTATTTATTCATGGAAAATTAACAGGAGGTGGGAAAATCATGTAATCTTAATTAGTTCCTGATCAAGCTTTTTATGAAAACAAAATCTCAATTACGTAAAAGTTTCAACTCAGCCAGGAGCTCCTGCTAACTAATTCCGACATAGCTTCAAGCCCTTGTTAAAGTTGATAAAGGAGAACGAAAAAGAAAAAAAAAAAAACAATTGTAAGAATTTCATCTTCCAGCTGAATGTCCCATGATTATCAGCAATTAGCAATTAGTTAAGTTTGGTGAAATAACAAGATGAGACTTGGCTAAACACAATGTATAGAGAACACAGACATATGCCCTGGCTGGAAGGCATTACAATGTTTCTTAACCTTTGGGGTCATTCTTGATTCACTTCTCCAGACGGAAAACAAGATTTATATAACACAGATCAATACAACCTTAGGACTTTCACCATTGAGGATGCTAGATTGAAGCACTTCTCTTTATCAGTTTACCATGACACTAATGTATTTTGCCTGTTTTGCCTGGGCAGTGATAAATCAGTTGGCAAGACAAAACAAATAAGTTCTCTTGTTGAGAGACATGTTGTCCACAATTTGCCTCAGCAGACATGCCAACTCGCGGGTTAATTCATTTCCTATTTAATTTAAGTTGAATATCTGTCTTTTTGCTTTTCTTACATATTTTGTCTATTGCGTGTTGGCACTAAACCACATCTTTTCTCGGGTCGCTTATCCATACATCATTACAGTATATCCAAACTTGATTTGATTCTGGGGAAAAAAAAACATTTATTTAATGTTACATGAGCCACAAGAATGAATGATGTATATTGACCAGGCATTCAGAGAAGAGGCTTTTCTAAATTGATAACAGTGAGGTTTTCTTTATTTTTCATGTCTTTCTTGTTCGCTGCTGACTATAATGTCATATATTGGATAATATATTGTGAACAAACGCACAAAAATACGTGAGCAGAAACACACATGCATTCACGAAAGCGAAAGAGGGATATAGGATAGAGGTGCAAAAAGTGATCAAAACTGTTGTAAACTAAGTGTGTTGCTTATTTATTGCCACAGGTAACTGGTTATTCACTAAATTCACTAAGTTGTGAGAATGAAAAGCTTATTATGCATTATGAAGGGGCAACCTTATCTTCCTCATGCTAGTAGGGAACTTTATCTCCCTTTATGTTATAAGGGAATAAACTCCAGAGAACATGAGAAGTTCTAGAAAATGAAAAGTGGAAATTATAGTCTTATTTTCTGGTTGAACTTGGCCTGATTGAGATAGGTAGACTAGAATGTACATGGGAGAGGAAAGACCGCATATTAGACAAAGTTGAGTAGAAATATATTATCCCACTCCTAAACAACAAGCGTGGTCTAAAAAAAAAGACACAAAACATGAGAATGAACAAACATTTAGAATGAATAAAATATTTTTTATGTTTCCTTTTACTTATGTACAAGTGAAATATAGCTGTGCAAATAACATCTACCGGTATATATTGTGATATGTGTAGAACTGATCATATAATCCACACAACAATGATCATTACCGGCAACTGGCAACCGTGCAACGGATTTCCTGAAACATTCCTTCCAGGCACATCTGCAGCTTACAGTCTCCATCCCAAAGTTGTCAGGAACTCGTTACATATAACTAGCCTTTCCTATCAAGATAGCTATTATCTTCAGGATGAGAATTCCACTTGCTATAGTAACTACCACTATTACCCAGGTCCGATTTGCTGGACAATAACGTACATGTACGAGCTTTGTCATTAAGGGGTTAAAAACCCTATGTTTTCCCCCAATAAGCATTTACTCTTTCTTTTACATCCTGACGGATTCATTTAACTTCGTTTATTTTTTCACCTGTGTTAACATTTGTCTTGGGGACATCTTCTATCTTTTAACCAGTGTTATTATTATGTTTATCTTTTATTGATATAGCATCAGCAATTGACGCAGGGCTTCTTACAATAAACACATTCAAGGGGACTGAGATGAACTGATGCATTAGGTAAAGAGGATCCTGTTTGCAAGCCTATAATCTAGCGGTATCTTGGTTTTAGAATACTTGATTTAATGAATGTGTCAACGGCTTCAGCTAAAGACCTGTTGGGTAGAAACTGGATGTCTTCTATTATTCACTACAGGTACTAATGGGCAACGTAATAATTAAGTAAACGTACAAGGTGGAGGCAGCTGACATTAACTCATTGATATTGACACTAAAATAGAAGTTAATGTTTTCTTATGAAGAGTTTGTGAAATATACTTGATTTTTGCACGTTTCTGTTGATTGTTTCCAAAATTGTTACTCATTGTTGGGGGTTCTTTTCAGACCTCAATCTGTAACACAGCATCACATGTAAATTACAAGGCAGCTAAAATGAGTATATTTCAAAAATAAAGAGTGATGTTTACTTTTGCTTGACATATATAATAGCTGCTGTTATCTGACAAAAAGTAAATTCCATAAGTTTTCACCAAACTGACGAAACGTCTGTTTCACCCAAAAATTGGAGGCTGTAAAAATTGTCACCTATAAGAACAATAAATTAATAAAATAAACAGAAGACAACTACCTCAGATCAGGTTAGATGTTAGAAAGTGCTATAATAGCTATGGTCACAGGGTGGTGATATAGCATTTAACATATAGTTTTTGCCATGAACACAAAGCATATAAACAGGGACATGGGCATTTTTCTGCGTGAGAAAAGGGCAGTGACATATTTTTAAGTTTTATATATATATTTTGCAAACATCATTAATTCAACCAGACCAAGCTTAATTCAAATAAACAAAATTATTAAACAGAAAGCTAGATCTTTTTAACAATAATTGTATTAAAATGTGTAACCACCTAATATTTTATAATCTTGTCATATGGACATACAATAAATGGTGTGATTCCTCTGCCAAAGCAACCAAAATGTACTCATAAGAACTTTCAATATTATCATTATAATTATTATTATTATTATTATTATTATTATCTTTTATTTATATAGCACCAGCAATTTATGCAGCGCTTAATACAATACATATATTCAAGGGGTCTGACAAGACTAGAATTGACAGACTAAGACAAACTGATACATTAGGTGCAGAGATATTACATTTATTTCGAAATAATTTTGTCTTAGATTCAGGAGAGGCTTCCCCTCCCATAGCCTTTTATGAAGATGTCCAAATAAACTATATATGGAGCATTATTTCATATTTTTATTATTATTATTATTATTATTATTATTATATTTACATATTTTTCATGGTTTCTCCTCTTACTGCATCATTTGTTAAATACTCAGATCACTTAAACATAGCCCTTCTGACCACCAACAGATTTGTTATTTTAGATGTATTACCTTATCAGGATCTTTTATTTTTAATTAGTTTAGTATTGGACCTCATCTTATTCAATTTTAAAATACTATTATAAAACACACATTGAGCTGGTATAAAATACAAATTTAGAGTGCTTTATCTTTATGCATTGATTACCCTTTTATAAAATGTTATTCGTTTTTAGCATTAATTTTACATTTTTATTTAAAATACATGTATAACTTTTTTCCCGTCCACACATTCTTTATAATAATTAAATATTCTTAGTTGATTTTTTTTTCTTTTTTTATTTTTATCTTTCTGTATTATTCAGATAAACATACATGGCGAGTACAATGCAATGACTATCATCTTTGGAAACTTACATACCATGCAATTTTAGTTTTACCGGAAAGATATTAAAACAAGACAGGCTTGATTATTGTTAACCGAAGGCCACAGGGATCTTTAAATGAAAGATATTTGATGGAAAAGGTTAAGTATATTCATTCAATTGTGTTCATCACCAAAGTGTTCTTTGCTTTAGATTGGCAGAGCATAGCGTTATTCTTAAGAACAGTATTTTCAATTATTTCAAAAGCATTTTGATTCTTGAGAAACGGTTAGCCGCAAACACGACAAAGCATTTCTGTTTGACTGGAAATATGTAAATGATTTACTGTTCTTTGATTATTCTATGTTTTCCCCATAGGATAATGTATGAGATGACCTTTCAGTTATAACTATTCCATAAAGATTTCAATAAAATCACTTTGCCCTATATTTTTTATGGTGAAATCTCTAAAAATGAAGCCACGTCTTAGTCGCTAGAAATAGTAAAAAAAAAATAGAGTGTGGATAAAAACACTGTACGGATCTTTGATTCACAACACTTTTCAGACCTTGTCTGTACCAGCTCAGCCTTATGGTCCACTTTACTTATCTTTCTCATTGTGAAGAAGAGTTTTATGGCTAACGTGGAGCAAGCAAGATCCTAATAGTGGCACCAAAAATGATATTTCAACACAAAGGGGGCCATTTTGTGTTTGAAGGTTTAGCCGATGTGATTAGCATCGTTAGGGATTTTGAGAGATGAAACGTCATACAAGGAAGTCATTCCATCTATTCGTACCTTGACTGGTGCATCATCGTTTTCCATCACCTAATATAAATTTTTTTATAAAACATAGAAATACAGAACTTGATGGCAGATTCAATGGCGGGACCGTTCAGCCAATCCAGTCTGCCCATTATTCTTGATGTAAAGACTCGGACCTTAATCAGTCTCTGGTCTCGTCTTAGACTCAAGGCAGCTTTATGCCTACCCCATGCATGTCTAAGTTCATTCACTGTTTTGGGTTCTATCAACTTTGCTGGGAGGCTGTTCCATTTATCTAGCACCCTCTAAGTAAAATAAAACATCCTTGCATTACATCTAAACTCTACAGTTTTAAACTGCGGCCTCTTCTAACATTTCTCCTCCTTTCAAATTAACTTATCTTCTGTACTTTGTAAAATCTCTTTAAGTATGTAAATGTTTCCACCACATGTCCCATCTTTCTTCTTTCCTCCAAGCCATACACAAAGAGATTCTTTAGTCTTACATATAAAAGATCCCATCTGATTATTGGCAGTCATGTAGAGTTTCATAGAAATAGGTTCTTGTTACTGATGTACCATGCACATTGATGTGTAATACATACTGTGCTTTTATTAAAAGTTTGTGTCGTTAATGCATAGCAATTTGTTTGATGGTGTAGAAAGTACACTAATGGAGTCCTGGATTCTCTATTTGGTTGTATGTCATGTCAATGTTGTTAGAGGACCTTCCACCTTATACTTTATGTAGCTTATCCATTTTTTATAATGTATACAGAGTAGAACACATAATTATCGTTACTTTGCAGGGAAAGACACCGATAAACAAGGAATTTGGCTGTCAATTTTTTTTCCCAGTGGTCTTCTATGTAGAATTATTATTGCTTTCTGGAAGAGGTTGGATAATTAAGCCAAGTTTCTTTCTTTTTCTGCACCATCACTATTAAGAATATATTTCTCTTCTCTACAGGTAACAATAATCTACAGAATATTCTATGTTCTGAAGAAATAGAATTGTATATGATATACAATATTAGTTTCTCTATTACCCATGAGAATTCACAAACATTGAGAATATTTTCCTTATTGTTCCGTCCCTACGTATGCCAATACAGCTGCAATAGTAGTTGTGATGAATGTATTTTTGCACATTTACTTAAGTTCTCAGTTTAATTTAAAACTCATTCACTGGTTATGTAGCATTATAGTTTATTTAATGTTTAAGAGAGTCATTAGCCCAATTTATGTCATTTTTTTCCATTAAAATAATGCATTTTTACTATCATAATGTACTAATATGGCACATTTTAATGCATTTTAATATTTTATAAATATGAATGTATATATTGCCCATATATTTAAGAATTTTGTTTGCATATGACAGTGGACCATTAAAGTACACTATATGGGCAAATGTATTGGGACACCTGGCCAATACACCATTACACTTTAATGACATCACATTCTAAATACATAGATATTAATATGCAGTCGGTCCCCTCTTTGCAGTTCTAATAGCTTCCACTCTTCAGGGAAGGCTTTCCACAAGATTTCGGAAGGTTTCTGTTGGGATTTTTGACCATTCATCTAGTAGAGCATTCGTGAGGTCAGGCACTGAAGTTAGACAAGAAGGCCCGGCTTGCAATCTCCTTTTCAGTTCATCCCAAAGGTGTTCGATGAGGTTGAGGTCAGGGCTCTGTGCGGCCGGTCAAGTTCTTCCACACCAACCGCATCCAACCATGTCTTTATGGAGATTAATTTCTGCACACCATGGTCATGGTCTGGGCTTTCCCCAAACTGTTCTCACAAAGTTGAAAGCATAGCATAGGGGACATACCAAGAAATTGTCCTATCCTTTGAACTTTGTAGATGGCCGATAAACGACATACGTATTTATACTTTGATTCATAAGAATTGTAATTTGTAACAACATTTGCCAATTTCATTAATTCATACAAATGGTTGAAAATGAGGAGAGACCCCCAACGTAACAAAAGATCAAGCAGAGAGTCCTGAATTGTCATTTTGTTGGTTCTTTCACTCTCACTACATTCTCCTCCAACCGCTTCCGTGTCCTCATCTCTTTTTCAGCAGCGCCACTTCTTTATATGTGCATTTATTATCATTGAACAGCTTGGATCTACATTGTTTCCGGTGTTCATATATTGCTCCAGTGTACTTCTGGAGCCCTGTTTATGAGTCTATGTAGCAATTTATATAGTTTATATCTATTTTGAGTTTATTTGACAATTTTAGTGTTTATCTTTTTAGATTTTATATTGCAATTTATTGCAATCTATTGCTTTATCCAACACTACATCATTTCAATCTGTGTGCACTTCATAACAATCGCTATTGGATGCTTTATTGGTTTGTGTGTCACTCTTTCTCAGGGTTATTGGTTTGTATTTTTGTAATTTGTGTGGTATTGTTACCCGTGCTGCTGGTGTCAACACATTTCATTGGCCACTCCTTCATTTTTGTTCTTCACCCTCAGCTTAACAAAATGAATGAGATTGTGATAGCACTCCTATGATGATTAGCCAGAAGAGTCACCAGAATTAGGAATCTGCACTCACTCCCCACAGGAACTCAGGTGCTTAGCTGTGCCAGGAAGGGCCAGCTCCCCAGTAAATCAAAAATAGAAGAAGGCTCCAGGCACGCAGGGGTTCCATCAGACAGATTTATTGTAGGTAAAGACAACAACGTTCAGGCTCACAATGAGGTCTTTATCAACTTGATAAAGACCTCATTGTGAGGTCGAAACGTTGTTGTCTGTTTCCTACAATAAATCTGTCTGATGGAACCCCTGCGTGCCTGGAGCCTTCTTCTATTTTTGATTAGCCAGAAGAGGCACCATTGAACAGCAACCTTAACAAATATAAAGCTATATACACCACCGTTCAAAAGTTTGGGGTCAAGAAAGCTAATTTTGTCTGTTAAAATAACATCAAATGTATCAGAAATCCAGCGCAGACACACGTCAAGCCACAATCTCAATAAGGTGAGAAGAACCTACTCTCACCTCCTAAACCCTCACCCTATTCAGTGTGCCTTGACGTGGCGGGTGAGCTTAATTATGCTTTGGACAATTCATTAAACCAAAACCTCTCATTTATATTATGTTTATATATTTGTTGCCAACTTTATCAGGGTGAGAAGCGCAGACAGTTTTTGTTTTTTTGTATACACTGTCCAGCCAATACACTGTATTTGCAGCACGCTCACACCTGTTTGGATCACATATCATATATATCTAAGGACACTGATAGACATTAACCCTTTAAGGACAATGGGCAGTCCCTAAACCCATTGAAAACAATGCATTTTTTTGTCATTAAGGGGTTAATCTAAAAACTTTCTACAGTCAGTACTTTAACTTGGTATATAGAAGGCTAATGGCAATTATGTCCATATACTGAAGATTCTACCGCTTCTGACAGTATTCTTGTTTCAACCATAGTCATACTTGACCAGCTACATCACAGACTGCTCCCTCTTGTTACACTTGAAAAGAATGTCAGACCTTTGACCTCTGACCATTCCCTTCGTCTATCCAAAGATGAGAGAATACGTCCTCCAAAAATGTTCAAAATATTAGACATAAATGACATCAATTGAGTCATCTATAGGGATCTACTCTGTTTTTGACACTACATACTGCATTCAGAATCAAATCTAGATGGATTTTATGAAATTATCTACGAAACACTAAGAGGTACACAACAGGGTTACAATGTATGCCAGTGAATGAACCCTAACTGAAATAAAGGTCTAAAGATCCCAGTTCATGACCGTATTCTCACCACCACGCATGGAAACATTACAGCTCATGTGTCAATGCAATTATTTTAGTTAACCGTCAATGAAACATTAAAAATTGAGGGTAGATAAGTACCATTCGTCCCATCTAGTCTGCCCGTTTTTTCCCTCTTGTAACTCAGACCTTAATCAGTCCTTGGACTAGTCTTGGGTTCAGGATAGCCTTACACTTATCTCACTGTTTGGTAATTTGATCTTTTTCAAATGTACCAGAAATTATGTTGTTTACAATGATTTACTATTTAAAAACAAATAAGTTTAAGTTAAGCAACGAAGTCCTCCACTCGCTGAATCTTACTAAACAGAAGTTCTTTGAATTTGCCAACAAACCCGGAGCCATGCTTGCTCGTAGACTACGCGCACAAAGGAAGATTCAAAATATCTCTAAAATCATTGATACTGACAACGCGTGCTGGGCAGCCCCTGCGGATATAGCGACTCAATTTGCTAACTTCTACAGCTCCCTGTATGATGGCACTAAAGCCCCACAAAATCTTCTCGATAGCAACCTTCTCCACCGCTTCCTGGACCCCCTGCCTATTCCGCGACTTACTGATCAACAGGTGGACTTTTTGAACCGTGATATCACTATTGAGGATTTAGATGCCGCTGTTGCCGCTATTAGACCTGCTAAGGCCCCGGGCCCAGATGGCTTCCCCGGGTCTTATTACAAGAAATTTGGAGAACAACTGAAACCTCGTCTACTGACCCTTTTCAACAGCTTTCTAGGGGGAACTCCACCCCCGAAGGAAATGCTTCAAGCTAAGATTATAGTGATTCACAAAGAAGATAAAGACCCTTCTAACTGTGGCAGCTACAGGCCCATCTCTCTGATTAATGCTGACGTGAAGCTGTATGCTAAGGTATTGGCCACGCGCCTGAGCCGAGTCGTTTCCTCCATAGTGCATCCGGACCAAGTTGGTTTTATACCTCAGAGAGACGCCCCTGATAATATCAGGCGTATAGTAGACCTTGTTGAAATCGCTCAGCTCACTGATCAACCGTCCATGCTGTTAGCCCTCGATGCTGAGAAGGCGTTTGACAGAATAGACTGGACGTATATGTGGGAGGCTTTACGTAGATTCGGGCTTTTTGGTCGTTTTCTGTCTGGTGTTCGTGTCCTTTACAACAACTCTATGGCCACCGTCGCCCTGATGGGATGCGAATCGACGCCGTTTTCTATCCGGAATGGCACCAGACAGGGCTGCCCTTTGTCGCCCCTTCTGTTTGCATTATGTTTAGAGCCACTTGCGGTTGCCATCCGCCAACATCCTGATATCTCTGGGATCCGAATACAGTCCCACCACTATAAATTGAGCCTTTTTGCTGATGACATACTATTGACTCTAACCCAACCATTGATATCTCTCCCTAATCTTTATGCGACCCTAACTGATTTTTCGCATATATCTGGCTACAAGATCAACAACGCCAAATGTGAGGCTCTTAATATCAACATTGACACTCATACCAAGCAGACTTTAGTATCCTCCTTTTCCTTTCAGTGGCAGATTTCCTCCCTCAAATACTTAGGGATTAATATTACTAATAATCCTGCAACGCTATATGTCTCCAATTACTTGCCGCTTCTGGCCGATCTTCGTCGAAACCTTCGTCAGTGGTCTCACTATCGCATCTCGTGGCTTGGTCGCAACTTTGCTGTGAAGATGAATATTTTGCCGAAACTGTTATACTTGTTCCGTGCTGTACCTCTGGCTGTTCATACCCCTGACATCGACACCTTCCAAAATCACATTTTCAACTTCCTTTGGGACGGTAAGAAGGCTAGACTCAATCGCCACACTATGTATCTACCAAAAGATAAAGGCGGCCTCTCGGTTCCATGTCTCCGTCTCTACTATCTCTCAGCCCGACTTGCGCAACTGGAAGCGTGGTCTTTTTCAGAAGGTGTATTGCCCTGGGTTGACATTGAACGTAGTTGCATCTCTCACCGCCAACTTCAACTATGCCTGTGGACGGAACAAACCCAGCTGCCTACCACGATAGCATTATCAACTATGAAAGCCTCCTACTCTTTGTGGCGGAAATCCAGATACAAGTTTGCTCTCAAGGGTCAATTGTCTCTTCTGACCCCAATCCTGTATAACCCCCTCTTTCCGGAGGGTATGGTGCCCGGGAAGTTCAGATGGTGGCTACGTGAGGGACTCGGTTGGCTGGGATCGATAGTCCATAGAGGTCATGTTCCCTCTTTTTCGGAATTACAAGAACGTAATAGTATTCCTATGTGTGAGAGATTTCATTACCTCCAGATACGACACTTTATCGACTCGCAGCTTCGGATTAATGCTATCTCTCCCCTAACTCATTTTGAAACTCGATTCTTGTCATGCAAGAGATTAAAGCAATCTATCTCAACGCATTATACCCACCTTTTGATGACTGCGTACAGCGCCCCCCCGCCCTATCGTGCTCGTTGGCATGCTGACCTCCAGGAACAGTGGACAGATGAGATGTGGAATAGAGCAGCGTCTAACACTCATCGTATTACTACCAATACGATTATTAAGGAATGCTCTTATAAAGTAATGGCTCGCTGGTATCTTACACCAGTGCGCCTCTCCCATCTGCGTGTTGGACGTGACACTATTTGTTTTCGTGGTTGTGGCGATGTAGGTACCTATTTACACGCATGGTGGTCCTGCCCATTGATCCGTCCAATATGGGACGAGCTATTTCAGGATCTTTCTACGGCTTTGACAGCTGTCATACCCGCCACTCCCCAAGTTGCTCTATTGAATATGGACATACAGTCTCCTCGTTTGGCAGCTCCCGGTCAGAAGCTGGTTTATAGAATATGTGCAGCTGCCAGGCAAGTTATAGCCAAGAAATGGAAAGGACCTCCTCCCACTCGCTCCGAAATTCTTTCTAACATCTGGTCAGTCCTCACCATGGAGAAAATCACAGCTAAATTGCACGACGAAATGAGTAAATTTGAGGCAATCTGGACTCCCTGGCTTGAGACCCTCCCAAGCCCTATGGCATTACCATTGATTCTCTTGTAATCAGACTTGGCTAGCTATCTGGATTTTTCTTTTTCTTTTTCTTTTCTTTTTTCTTGGTTTCTTTTTTTTTTTTTTTTTTTTTCTCTCTTCTTACTGTCTCTTTTACCTATTCCATTAATATATAAAAAAACTATGTGGCTATACTGCTAAGTCTTTTTTTTTTGCTATGTTTTCCTAGCATTGCACCGTGTTTTATCTCATGGGGATGCTCTTAGCCAACATATTACGATGTTGATAATATTACGATGCCTCCCTCTCTTGTTACATTCCACTGAACTTCTTGGCTATGTTCATGACTCGGTGCTTTTTTTTATTATCTTACTTTTTGCTACTGTACCACTATTAATAAAGTATTTTAAAAAAAAAAAAAAAAAAAAAAAAAAAAAACAAATAAGTAGAAGGGTGCAGTATTATTATGTTTGTCCTTGACTTGAATCTGTAAATTTATTCTCAGAAGAATTACACTCTCCTTAGCCCATTTATTTTCTTAATGATTAACTGAACTTGACACAGAATTTTAAAGTGCGAATTTTAATATACTGTAAATCTGCATATACATTTTTATAGTTTAAGATATATATATATATATATATATAATATATAATATATTTTATTTTATTTTTTTTAACAAAATTGGCTAACCCATCTAGGTGTCCAAATGCCGCTTCCCTGCATGAAGAAGAGGAAAGTGACTCAGAGACTTAAGGAATTAGGGCTTCACACTTTAGACTTCAGGTCAAACCCAAAGTGCTCGTAGGTATGATTATAACATACAATAAACTAAAACTTATTCTGAAACTTGGTTAAAACAGACACTTCTTACTTGTGCTATCATTCATTTCTTAGTTTTGTACGAAAACAGTTTTGGGCACCAACTTATGGATATTCCTTAAACAGACAAAAACGGACATTTCAGTTATGGACATTTCAATAGCTATCCTATGGATTTCCCAAGACTCTCTTGTTTCTGAATGGACCTTTAATACAAAAGAGATTAAGAGATTCTTCTTGGCACCAAAAGACAGCTTCGTTCTTTCAGCGTTTCAAACAATTACTGATACTTTTGACTTTCTCTTGCATGTGTTAATTAAAAATCAGTACAAGGATATACTTCTATCATGGTGTACGATACATGCAAATGTTGGCATCCCTTGGGTCATTTTATATGGAAATACATATGGCAATTTTGCATTTTTTTGGGTTGCCATTTCTCTGAAGTCTAGATGTCGTTCGTCATTCTGTAAGGTGCATGCAAATTTGTACTTCTCGTGAGCCACCGCTATAAACCTACATATGTCGGTGTGTCCAGCTATTCTCCAAACATCTGATCTACTAAAGTTACTCTGTAAATTAACCTTTGCAAATAATAAAACTTCATTTTTAATGATCAAATTACATAGCAAAATGTGTATGGTGTTGGGTAATATGTCATTGACTGATAATAGATTACAAAAAGAAAGTATTGTATCAGATTAAAATCAACTTTGTATATATTTATTAGGAAGAGAAGAGTTGGAGAAAAAATGAAAGCATATTTCAGTAACAAACTCCAAAAAAGGATATTTAGAATTATATAAAAATGTTTTAATTTCATTCCATGTTTATTTTTGTTATTTATTTTTGACATAAATATGGAAAACCAATATTTTAATAGACTCAACTTGCAGTATATTAATAAATCTATGCAAGGTTTCATATTCAAACACCAGCCAAAATAAATCATAAATATGCAGACAGCATATTTGCTCACTTCGTGGTTCATATGAATGGAATCCTCTTAAATATCACCTGGCAGATGATTTTCAATTAGTCCATGTAAATTTCAGTACTAAATGGTCAGTACAATGCATTTCTAAACATGCGCTGATTGCTCCTTTCTTTGTCCCTGCATTAGAACAAGTGAGTAGATTGAAAAAATAGGACTCTCCATAAATATATATAAACATATAAAGATATATATATATAAATATATAAACAGCATAAATATCCGGAGGTCCATAGAATTATGACAAAATGGTAAATGCTATAAAATGGGTGAAACATCAATATTGATGTTGAAAATAATAAATATCTACATTCACTGATAAAGGGTACCATAAGTGTACATCATTACATACATCAAAAGCATTGACAGACGAGGGCTGGCATCTTCTACCCTGGGGGCAAGTAATGCCAAGTTCCTATGCTCCTCACCACAACTGCTCCCTGTCTCCTAGCCCTTTTGCGGAAACCATTTTTGGACCATTTTTAACACAAACTGAGTAAAAGAACGAATATTTTGTAACGTTGTAGTCAAGACCAAAATCCTGCAGATCCCATTCAGTCTGTATTTTCGTTCCTTTAGTCTGTATTTTGAATTTCATGTTTGGCTGGATATACCATACAATTTTTGGGGGAGAATACAGGCAAAGCCCCATAAGACAGTTCTTCAGTCATGTTTATCCAAATGTCATCTTTATGCTCATAACTAAATTCTGATCTTTTGAATCATTTTTATATTTCCCATGAAGAGTTTCCTGCCATGTACTCTAATATTTGTGTATATGTAGTAAAATTTGGACACATTATTAAAAAACAAACAAAAAACAAAAACCTTGTGAGCCCCAAACAATTCTCCTGTGACACTAAAATGATTAAATATGCTCAATGTATAATTTTTGTGTTGCGGAGCTAAAACAGTTGGTCCTCTTTTTTTCTAGTCCAATAACTGCTGTAAAAGTAATGGATGACTTAATAAAACTGGGCCAATTATATTAATTTGCCATTTGTCCTTCTCCATGGAAATTGGCAGAAAATGCATTGTTTTTATGGTTAATACAGCAGCCTTCCTGAGCATGGACATATTAACCACGAAACAAACAACATTAATAGCCCATTTGTAGCCCAATAATAATAATAATAATAAAAAAACTAAAAAACAAAAGCAAATAAAAATGTAAACTTTAGTTATCCACTGCAATACATATATAGAACTTTGTAGAACTTTGTGAGTGTCAGAAAATGTGTATTTTTTTTTTTTTTACAAATTATGGGAATTTCCCAGGGTCAGCTCCGCAGAGCGCTCCCTCTGCTGAAGGAGTGGCTTCATGTATGAACGGTGCTAGCCACATATCAGAGCAACGGTAGCATCAGGCTAACTTTAGTAAGTGGGGAATGGGAGATAACTGAGCGGCCAGTGTTCAGGAAGAAGGCTGTGGTTAAAAGGTTTGGGACCACTACCCGAAACGTTTTTTTTTTAGCCTTTTTTATGTGGTTACCTCATAATTCCACTTACAGTCATCAGGGGTATAGAGAGTAATTAGGTCTTTATGAATCATGTATTGACCAGATATGTTTCTCAACTTATTACATGCAATCTAAGTTGTATAAGGCTTAGCTTAGCCTCAAGGGCTGAACGTTGCCAGCCTTCTTTTGCGTTTAAAAGAACAGCCACTGGGTTCAATTTTGAAATCTTGGAAATCATGTAAATTCATATTACCAGTACCGTACATTAACAGAGAGGCAACGCTCCTGATCAAGAAACTGGTGGAACCGCACATAGCCAGAGCCGGCGATGCAAACGATAAAACAAATTGGGCTTAATTACACCTTCCATTCAGAAGGGTTCGCCATTAAATGTCATCAAATATGTATTCTCATAAAATAATTCCAAAAATGCATTGTCTGTAAAAGGGGGCCCACGTACATTAACACATAATTAAATAAGTCTAGATACATAGATACATCACATCAGAAGTCCACGACTAATTAATGCGTTTATTCATACAGCGTACGTCTTTTGGTGAATGCCACCATGCCAAGTTTGATGAAGGATGTCATTACTCAAGGTGCTGTAATGTTATCTATAATTTCGGTGTTAAACTTGACATTATAAATCCTTTAATCTGAGTACTTAAAAGCTGCTCTATGCTCATTTTTCAAACACTATTCCTGTTAACACCGTTACTACTAATGAACCACTTGCCCATTTTTTCTTTCTTAGACATACCCTGTTGACCAACATTATTATTTGCTCCTCACATAATCTTTTTTTTCCTCTTTTTAATTTAATTGCTTCAATAAAAGGCACCTATAATGCATTTTTAATTACACTTCCCAAGTGACCTATGTAAAAAGAACTTTTATAATGAAGCCACAATAATTAGCCTGTCATAGTCCAGTTTGGAGCCATTGTCTGCTTGTCTGTTTTATGTTTCTGCACGATAAGAATTTAAAAATCATTTCAAATTATTTCTGAAATAAAACTTTAAAATGCGTTATAAAAAAAACAAAGTGAAAAATTTAGGCATTCGCACTTATATTTTATTGTTGACGTCCCTTTTCAAAATCAAAACAACAATTCACATAAAAATGTCTAATGGCCCTAGAGATTAAATAGTTAAACCGACGGAGCTGTTTCCCACATGACAGATAATTGGTTTACACAGCTCCAAATCTTAAACTAGGCATTTTTTAATTTATTTGATGGGTATTTTTATTTTATTTTATTTATTTTTTGTTGCTTGTTAAATACAAAACAATAAATCTGGTCTTTTTTTTCATTTTGTTTTTTAGTAATGGTGTTGACATTGTACAACTAAAATCACTTTATATAGCAAGTGTTGGAATTACAAGAAAATAGAAATAACGAAAAAAAAATTGAGAAACAAAAATTAGTGTGTTTTATGAGAAAAACAAAAGCATTTTACTTTACAATTTGTTGATTTTGAAGTGCACAGTACTGCTTTAAAAAAAAGCCCTAGAAAAGAAATATAATATAATATTTTAAATGTACTTTAATGTTCATCCTTTACCAGGTAAAACCTCTTAGATCCAGAGTGCACTACCCTACGCTTCATGTTGCGCCAGTATTGGCTGCTTGAAGCAACCAATCGCTAGCAGGAAAGGGTTCCCATTGAAATCGTGGAGGTACTGTGTACATAAGGGGTCTCAATATACCCCGCACCAGAACTGGGTAGCTTTCGGTATCGGCATATGAGCACTACTGCTGGGGCGGTCAAAATAGAGCAGATGCATAGAGGGGATTCTTATGAATGTGCATACAATGGATTTATCATACAAACCAATTAAATTAAATATATACAAATTTCTGCTGCATATTTTATTTTGCAGCTTATATAAAATACTTTAATTTTCTGGGGTTTTTTTATAACTGGCACTCCGGGTATCACACTCTCATTGCGTTTGCCCCTTGAGACTGGGTTCAGCACTGAACAGGATCCAGAAACCCAGAAAAAGCAAGAGAGCCTTCTCATAGGAGCCTCCAGAGAAGATTATAAAACACATTCTTACGGACAGATTCCAATGTTAATCAAGAGGCTCCTTTTCCATACTCGCAATAATATGGCCCCCCCAAAAACCCACACAAATTTATAAAGACTAGTAGAGGTTACCATAGTATGGGAGTTTAAACATGAATATGGCTGAATCTAAGATGAGACCAAGGACTGATCTTTAGTGCAGGACTAGACAGACAGACTAGACGGGCCAAATGGGTCTTATTACCGCCAAATTTGATATTTCTATAAATAATCTATTTTGGCACGCATTATATTTTTTTCTGAAATATTTGATCTAACTCAGGCTTTATCCCATACATGTGAAATTTTAAGTATGTGAAATATTCCTTGTTGTATCAGAGCATTCTAAGAATGAGACTCTGTTATCTGTCGGATAGGCAAGAAGAAGATATTTGTAATGTGAGCAGCCAGTGATCATCCTCTGTTACTAAGGAATATCAAGCTATTACTAATGGCTATTAATGTGTACATGCTTCATGTAATTTTATAGTGTATTTTTAATATCTGTAGCTTTAATGAATCCCCATTTACAAAGAAACAATTTTAATTTACTTTATATAATATAATTAAAGGCCAAATTAACCCCACACTAGTCCTAATTACCGTTAGTTTCGTTTGGATGATCCGACAGTTAAAATGCCACTTGATTTCTAAGCAAAAAATCAAGTTGTTAAACTTTCCCTAAGAAAGCACATATCATTTCAGATTTTGTGCCGCTTCTTTGCTATTTTATGGATGAATACTGAATAAATTTCAAAAAATAAATAAATCTTTTGACCACAAAATAATCAACGTCTGCATTTCAGTTACTGGTTGATTTCCCTGAGTTACAGCAGAAGTAGGTGAAAACACCATAGGTTGCCATGGAAACACGAACATTTAAAAAAATTGCTTAGGTATATACGGACGCTTGTGCCTAGGGGCTAATGGGAAAATATTTACCTCTCTCTCTCTCTCCACTGTCAAGAAAAACAAAACTATAAAACAATAGATATAACAAGTGCAACATGCTTGAAAATGTATATATAATTAGCAGGATTGGGTGCAGCCACTAGGCCCTAGGCCAAACTCACAGAAGTGGCCCCAAACACTCACTCCTCATAGCGGAGCACTAGGATGACATCATATTCCAGTGCTTTGTGTCTTATAGAGCCTATGGAGGCACAGCACAGTTCTTCATAGTGAAAATAGTGAGATCAGAAATCTCCATTGTAACCAACTCACTGAGCAGTAACACACCTGGGGCTTAGCCCAAGAGGGTGATCTGTCTCCTGGGTTTGTGGAAGGGGCTATTGCCATATCTGGGAACTTGTGGGCTTCTGCGGGACACGGCTAGGTCGGAGGGCGGTCCCGCTGATGTCGGGGGGAATACTCCTATTTAAAGGGGAAATGGGCGGGGAATGGGGCATGTCAGGACCCGGAGGAATCGGGTGTTGACCTGAAGAACCAAAGAAACAGCTCTTCTCCCAGAGTTCTCCAGACAAGACCCGGAGACCCCCTAAAACCCCCTAAAAGTGGCACTCTGGAAGCACGCCTAGTGCGGATTTAGTGGCTACTCCGGATCTGTTAAATGCAATCAATTTTAAATCTCAAATACTAATGTGTTAATCAATCAAAAAAGTACAAGCAGCATCACCATTTTACTAACACAAAAATCTTAAAGGTTTAGAAAAAAATGTCATCACCAAAAACCACTCAGGCAGCCTTGATAATGAGCACTTCTGTTGGGATCGGCAAATGTAAAATTACACGAGAATATGTAATTATTTTTATTTCTACTATAAAATTAGTCAAGAGATGTCTTGCTCTACTGTCCCTGAATCTAAATGAGTCTATGCAATGAACACGGAAAGGCAAACATTTGTGAATTGTTCTCAGGAAAAATGTAAAATATTTTTATTTCAGAGTATAAAAGACTTTTAAGGTGCAGTTTGTTTAACGACGTGAAAATTTGTTAATTCAATTAGGCTGCATTAGCTCTTAAAAATTGATATTCTAATGTGCACAGCAGTTGTTATGTTTGTTTCCCTTGTTAAAATATATATACGCTGATGCCCCATATATACATTCAATATACCAGCTCCACTATTACTAATACGATAGCAGCGATGTCCAATATGGCGTAAGGCCACATAAAACGCATTTCAGGCATGGATAAGATTATATCACTTAAGTAATGCAACCTATAGGATTCTATAGGGTTTTCTTATAGGCTGAAATAAACAAATGGAGAGTCATAAAAGGTTCAAGGACCACCAAGTTAGTCTAGAGTAAAGATGTTATTTCTTACCTTATATAATAATGAGTGCAAACCCCAGGTTGTAAGTGTAACCCCCTTTAAAGAACATACTGTGGGGGGTTTAGAGCAGATGAAGCTTCAACTCTGCCCTGAAACTACTATCTCTACTCTAAAGGTCTAAAAACCTGTAGTTGCTTCTACTTGTATTGATTTCATTAGGAACTCAGGTCTCGTTGACTTTAATGGCAAATGCATAGATAGAAGACGTGCATTTAAATATTCCACCTTCTTTCAGTAGAGTCAACCAAGGGAGGTGTCAAATGACAGTAGCGGATGCATGCACCAATTTCCCGAAAACGAAAAACAAGATAATAAGAAAAAAAGGTGAATTTTGGGGACTAGTCAGTCTCTACTAAAAACACGTTTGTGGTATAAGTCAGTGCCGAACCTAGGGTCACTGGCACCTGGGTGGAAGATCTTCTTCTTCCCTACTATACCCATCCCTTTCTATAATTGCCCCATCCCATGACTACTTGATCCAGTTTAGAAATATTACAGTTAAATAAAAAAAATATCCTGTCAAAGCCCACATGTTACAATTAATAGATTTTTGTTTTAAACACAAATCCTTGAACACACACACACACACACACACAATTTATATAGTGTATATACACAATGAATCATATAAAATCAATGTGGGAGGGATTCTAGTTGGCATGGAGGGCATATCCAAATGATAACCTACAATAACCTGGAAATTAATCAGGGGCATTACCAAAGCATTAAAACACAACATTTCACTAGGTACTATAATACATTAAATAGTGAAATAAGATTAGCACGATACTAAACAAGTTTGAAAACGTAATTTAATTAAATAAAATAAAACAGTTAAGCAGCAGTGAGCACCAGCAACTTGTAAACACAAATGAACTCTGTTGGACACCACTACAGATACTGCTAGGAGGTCCAAGGCACCTGACGCGCCAAGCTTACCGTCATAAGACATTATGTGATGGCGGATCCGGAGTCTGACCTGGGGAGGGACGCTTACACTAAAAGACACACAGTAGCAAAGGTTATATACTTTTATATTTGTCTGTATTTATCACAGACACCGTGTATATTATGTTGTTCAAACATTATCCTAGTTTCTAAGTGACTTCTTTGGAAATACACTAGAGGGCACTTTGAAGATACTGGATTTAAAAAGCAAAGACATTTGCCAAAATCTGTAGAGAATGAAGCCTCGAGGTTTACACAAAAATGATATTATGTTAGAAAAAGACAAAATGCATTTATCTAAAAATCACTGAGCAGTGACAAATGGCACATATGTGCTAAATTGTAATAAAATGAATACATTCACATTAGCATCTATAAACTTTCCCTTGGAATTATCATTTATCTAGCAATTCTTAAACAAAGTCATCTCAAATATAATACTCTACTTTTATGTCTCTATTCAAGGTCCAATCATCAACAGGCTTTTTTTCTACATTCAGATACGTATTGACAGCATTCAGGCAGGAAAGTGGCTAAAGGCTGAATTTGGTCAACCAAGTTAGCTATCAAGGTAGTTAAGGAGCTCTGCAAAAGCAATTGTTATAATTGGCTATAGAACTTGGCCAGAACTTAGCAGCTCTAAACTCAATTTCAGGGTCAGCACTATGTTTGTGACTCAACTTCTTGCGGGCACTTATCTCGTGGTGGCCCCCACTTCTTCCTGCTCAATGTATTAGTCAGCTGCATAGTTTGTTTATATGGCAAGATCAACCTTACTGAGCAGTTCTTAATCAGCTTGATGGTATTAAAAAGTAGATGTGTGCTAATGGGCAAAAAACTATTCTAAAAACTTTTTTGTTTGGTTTTAGCCCATTCGTTTTTGGGCAACAAATTACGTTCCCTGCCCATCCGGTCCAGCCAAAAATGTGGGTGCCATTTTTAAATTGGAAATTAACTTAGTTGCCCAGTGCTCACATTCACTCTCACTCACTCTCTCAAACTCTCACTCACTCTTTCACACTCTCATTCTTGTTCACTCTCACACTCTCTAAATGTTTCCATACCTTCTCTGCCGACCACTTCTGCTTCTGCCGACCACTTCTGCTTCCGCATCTTCTTAATCTTATCTTCTCCCTGGAGGATCAGAGGAGAGGATATCACCCAAAGCACCATCATTCTGCCCGAAGTTAAACTCAGGTCAATAATGTTGGCGTTTCCACTAATGTCCTCTCCTCAATCCTCCAATTGGGGCAGATGACGTCACTGAAAGTGCCTCCATATTGCCCCGATTTCCTGATTTCACATATAAAAGGCACTGTACGAAGTTGATGTCATTTTAAAAACCAATCATATCAAACTCCAACAATCTAAGAGTTTAAAAAAATAAACCCCCCTTAAAAAGTTTAACAATCCTACAGGTGAAGTCCTTCTTTCTCAGGCCTCTGGGTTAGCTTTTTCTGTCTCTGCACAGGGGAGCCATACACACTCCCCACCCATGTTCGACATACTCCATGCCAACTTTTCCTTTCCAGTTCCCTCCCACTAAATACTGTCTATGGCTAGCCCCACCCCTATGTGTGGCTCACCCTGCCTCTTTGTGTGGTTAGCCCCACCCCTTCAAGAAGCCACTCATCCAAAAGATGGGATCCTGGGAAGTTCTCTAGTATGCTGACAGCACACCTCTCTTACATTAAGATCATTTAAATTATTTGTGCATTTTTTAATAGAACTACTACCATAGATTGCAATGAAAAAAAACCCGATTAAAACAGAAAAATATTGATAATACTCATTAAGCAAGATAAAACAAATTGTACCTAACTGCTATTCAATCACTAGTGATAGATTTTTTCTTCGGCATTGAATCCAGACCACTATGAGCTTTTATTTACAGACCATATTTTACACACGCCTGGATATTATAAATTATTCATTAAACTTCCTTAAATCCATTCCCTACTGTGCAGCCTATTATTTCAATCAGAAGTAACTGTTAGATGAGTAATAAACTCTTATTCAAAACAATGAAATGCTGCCTGTAATATTTTAAATAATACCAAGATCAGAACCCCACTTTAGCGATAATAAATCTTGAATTCATTCATTAGCGGTATACTGTTTATTCTCAGAAACATTTCTAAATACCGGGGGGGGGAATAACATAAAGTAATGCCTTTTAGGAACGGCAGTGGGTTATATTTTGCAAAATGATTTGTAGATTCATTATTAGATATACATGTCTCAGTAATAACTGACAGATTGGATTAAACATGCCAGTCAAACTCATTAAGCTCTCAGACACACATTAAGGAACCTGAAATTCGTGTGCAGGAATCTTTTCCGCTCCGTCAGACGGCAGCAAATTGCTGGAATGTTTCGTGGACGAGGGACACAATAAAATAAAGCATGTGGCATGATAATGGCATTTTACACGGATCCAAAGTGGTTAGCGTTAATCACAAACCTTTAATTAAAGGGACACTCCAACCATTATATACGCTTTAACGCATATGATAGCAGGGAGGTCCCTAAATGTACGTGGCGCGCCCCTCACAAATGTATTCTGCAGAATACTGCCATATGCGTTTACCCTTTTTTTTTTTGGTAAAACACCCCCAGCTATTTTCCTTGTAAGAAAATAAACTTTTTTAATAATGCATTTTAAAGTACTCGCAAAATACGTTAATATGCATTATTCCTCGCACCATGAGACATTAAACTGTCCCTTTAAGGCATGGAGAAAAAATTGGCACGATTCATCTCTTTTGGGAACTGCCACAAAAACGTGTCTGTACCAAAATATATATATTTTTTTCCAGAGATTTCGTTTTACACTTATGTTCTATATATACAGTATATAAATATAAATGTGTGATGCCTTTTTTATACCTAAAGGTGTGATGCCAGCAGTTAGAACAGACTGAAAATAGCACTTTCTTAAAAGAATTCTTCATAAAAAGTAGAAGAAAAAAATATTTTAAAAAAGAAAAATAATCTTATTCCTGTGTTCCTTGTTCCTGACTTACACTTCACATCTCTTTTCTATTTAGTTCTTAATAAACAATTATTTCATGCTCAATTATTTATTTTAATCATTTTCTAGTAAATATTGTACTGTGTAGATATAGTCAGTGCAAGACTGGGGGATACTAGGAGGCCCTGACACTTTGCTCTTTATACTCACATAATGTGCCGCCATGCATATATCCAGCCATCAGCCGCACACTACAGGACCTGATCTGCCGCTCCAGAAGCAGTATCAGTCATTTTTTACCCTATCAGCTACGTGGATCCAGCAGATGACCATACCTGGGAACTTCTGGGCTCCGGCTACCCGGAGCTTTCCCTTGCGGGATGCGGCCAGGACTGCCCACTGACATCAGGGACGTTACTGCTGACTGCAGTGGGAAACAGCCCCATTTAAAGGGGAGCGCGTCGTGTCAAGACCCCGCGACCTGTAGGATTCGGGTCTTGACCCGGAGAACCGGAGAAACGGTGCTTCCCCCGGCAATCTTCGGGTCAAACCTGGAGAGTTCCCAGGTATGCAGATGACATCACACCACGGAATAAAATCACTCAGAGTGTATAAAGGCCAGTATGATCCCGGAGAAGTAAAGGTGTTGGGAAATGGAAAGGATTATGTCTACAGAAACATCCAGGTTGGCATGGCAATTTTAGAAAATAAATTAAAACTATAAGATTATTTAGGAAGTTCTATCTAACAACAATAGGAGATAGTTCTCCATAACACGATAAGTTGAGTGTGAGTGGCCCACACTTGCAGGAAGGGAACACCGAGCTCATTTCACTACACTAAAAATGATGCAGTAGCATGTCATAAGAGCTGGACAAAAAAAGTGAAATGTTGTCCCTGTGTGAATATTCTTGAATACCTTGTTACCGTATTCAGTAGTCGCACAACCTCCTGCGCGAATGCTGACATCTGCAGAAATCAGAAACGTAACATCTGCTCAGTGAATTGAACTTTTGAATTAGAGATCTTAATTTGGAGTATTTACCAGATCAAAAATAACATTTTTTCTACTTTAATCACATTTTGTATATATATATAAATGTTACTTAAGTTAATTAAGTACTTTATAAATATTTATAAAGAGTATAGTAATTCATAAAGTATCTGTAAAGTTTTGTAACTATGTGCTTGTATTTGATGCTATCAAGGTCTCCACAATTACACAAATTGCCTAAAATGTAATTATTATTATTTTGTCATTTATATACTGTCATCACATTTCTCAGCATTGTATAACGAGCAAACTGGGGAGGTGGGAAGCCCCATACAAATGTGGACTTGGAGAAACAAAAGGAGCTTCTATCTGAGTTCTGCACCCTTAAAATGATAAATTGTGTCTCTGCTTCTTCCCGAGGAGACAGAGATAATACGACAACCTTATGATTATAGAAATAAGTGGGAATGTCTAAGCTTCTCTAGCAGTTCTTTTGTGAGGGTGATTTCCAGTAGGCTTATGCTATGCACATATTCATGAATCTCTCCGCCAAGATGCACTGCTCTCCAGAGAGCTACTGAAGTGTGTATCATTGTCTCAGATGAGTGCCTTCGCACAGTCTAAGCCATTGGTGTGAAAGGGTGAAAGGCACGTTTCTGACAAGCCACAATACAGTTAGTGTTCTATTTAACTGTCATGTATTATTAGAATGTATAAATAGCCATTGTGTAAATACAATGTGAAACAATTAAGGCTGTAGAGGACTATTTTGGACTAAGAAAAAGTCAATGACTATGCATTTAAATGTATCAGTACTAAGGTCTAGCACCGCAATTCTTAAGTGTGTGCATATTTTATACACACATCTACATTATGGGCTACCTACAGAATATATATAACAATAGCACTGGCAATTTGTCTTTTGCAGCCTTATAGATGTGAGTTTTGTATTATCAGTGTTCTAAAAAGAAATCATGTAATATGTTGAAACCGATATCAAATTACAGTAGGTTAAAACAGGAGCTACTGGTGCTTCTAATAATTAATTGCTAGGTGTGAACATTTCATGAGATCTTTACATTAAGTCATCACAAAGAAAGGAGTGTGTCGGTTTCATAGATACATACAGTTACAGGACAAGTATGTAAACCCTTTGGAATTACTTGGATTTTTGCACATGCTGGTGGTTACATTTGATGTGTTCTCCAACTAAGCCACAACGATACACAACGTCTGCTTCAACCAATAACCCGCAAGAAATATACGTTTCCAACTCTTTATTGAACACACTGTGGAGAGTGTACAAAGAATGTGAACCTCTAGGCTAATGATTTCTCCGAAAGCTAATTGGAATCAAGAGTCAACTAACCTGAAGTCCAATCAATGAGAGGAGATTGGAGGTATCGGTCCGAGCTGCCCCTTAAAAAACACTCACAAAGTTTGAGTTTGCTATTCACGAGAAGCCTTGCCTGATGTAAATGAACCATGCTTTGAACAAAAGAGATCTCTGAAGACTTAAGATTAAGAATTTATGGCTTGCATAAAGTTGGAAAAGGGTTACAAAAGTATCTCTAAGAGCCTTGATCTTCATCAGTCCATGGTAAATCAGATTGTCTATAAATTGAGGCAGTTCAGCACTTTTGCTACTCTCCCCAGGAGTACTTTCAAGATCACAAGTACAAAACAGTGGTACAAAATAGCATTGATCCATAGAAAGTCTTCTGGCAACTTAAATCTAAATTAAACATGAATAATATACGTTTGGCCATATTATACCCAACAATCTACAGTAACCGCAGTCTCCAGAATTTATTATATTTTTTTTCTGCTACAAGTCACTTAGCTTAATCTTAACAATTGTAAGTGGTTACTAAAACCTACCCCCTTACCCTTCATGACGATCAGTATGGGTGTGTGAGCAAACAGGACAACATATGTGTAGAATTCTCTTGTAAGAGCAAAAAGCTACTTGGGAATCGGAAAAAATATGGTATTTACACAGCAAATAATTAACAATTAAGTGAACAAAGTAATCATTGTGTGGCCATTAAACAATTTGTATGGGTACAACTGCATGAAATTATCGTTTCATGTGTGCTATGAGCTATGGGCTATGCCTGTTTTTGACTAAATGTGTGTGGCTTATAATGGAACATGACCCTGGCATCAGATCTTCCAGGCATGGACCGACACAACTTTGTGAAAAAAAATATACTCCAATTTATATTATACATCTTTTAAAAGGGTAATATATTTAAATATAATCAATTTCTAGGGTGGGTGTCTCTGTAGAGCTATTTTGGAATAACAAAATGTGTTAAGTAAAATTGAACATCTAATTATAAAATGTATGTGTTTCTATAGATTGTGGTATTTCATGTGATCACATTTTTAGACAGAAACAAAACCAAAACCCCCCTCACTTTGTTTTGTCTCCAAATGAATCTGCCTCTTCTCTTCCTGGGTTTTGATTTCCCTTATATTCACTTACTTTCTCATTAATTATTTCCTCATTTCTTAAACTTATGATGTCATATGGCCCTACATGAACATGATCAGGCAGAGAGAATGCTTTGTTTTGTTCCAGAATGAAGATGACAGTGGTTAAACATATCTATCTTGTTTTCCCATCTCCCACATATGAGCGTGTACGTCAAAAGCATTGTGACTTATATACAATATGTGATGTCAGAGCCTTTTTTCACAACTTTTATGCTCATAACTGTTTCCTCAAAAGTTAACTTTGTTGAGTAAACCTTATAGAGATATATAACGAGCAGTGAGCAGTGATATAAAAAGAGCAGTGACCAATCATAAGTTAAGTACAAATAATTACATTTTGTGTCACACTTAATACATTTTGTATTTGTGTTCTGGAAGCCCATTGTAAAGTTGGTGGGTCCTGAAAGCTAACAAGCTTGCTAAAATTTAAGAAAAGAAGAAATAGCTGTTTCATTTAACATTTGTCCTGTAATTCTGGAGAAAGTCACTTAGGAACATTAAGAAAACTGCTAATGCAAGCAATATAGTTCAATAGCCATAGCATTTAGCTATTGTGTGGTATCAGCAAAATATACATGTTGAGATTTTGGTCATTTAGCAAATGTGACGTTTTTTTCTTAGAAAAATAACTTAAAAGTGCTTGTTGTTTATGGCAAAGTGGAAAGTCATTTTTGTGAACATTTTACATGAAGAGAAAAGTCAATTTTGCACTATTGAGAATACACAGGCAGTCCAGGATACGAAATGTATAAGTAGTCCGATCTCAGAAAAAGCTACACAAAGCTATTATACTGACTGGGAATACACACTTTTCTTATATGTCTCTCACGTACTTTTATGTTCCATTTGAAATTGGCTCAAAGTGCACTTTGACTCCTCAAAATCAGCTAGTAAGGTCTGACATGTGATGCTTTGAATCCAAAAGCCATAGTGTATAGAATCAAAAAGCCAAGAGATGGAAACAAGAAATATTACGCAATAAAGATGCACAAAATACATGAGAAAGTTTAAAAATGTACTTTTATGCTTGTAAAAATTAATATAGCAAATATCATTGTGAGTTCGTTCTACATGCAGCACAATCATAAATAACATATTTTTTATTTAAATACTTAAGTAATTGTATACAGGGGCACACCAATTCAGATGCCCTGGGTGCATGGCACCCATGAAGCAAGACACCCAGCAGTTCCACTTAACAGTCGTAATGTTGCCCAGTGGTAGTAAAGAAGCATCATGCATCAAGATAAGCGAAGAAATAAGGAGAAGAGGAAGAGGCTGACGATGAGAGGATGAGAGAGGGAGTGAGAGAGTCTGTGTGTATTTGTAAGTATACACTATAAGAGTGGTTGTGTAAGTATATAGTTTTGGACAATATGTGTGTGCGTGTAAGTTTAGGGTGTTAGAGTGTGTGTCTAATTGTATAGTTTTAGCATGCTTTACTGTATGATGTTACCATGTGTGTGTGTGTGTGTGGTTACCATGTGTATGTGTCAGCATATGATGCTACCATGTGTGTGTGTAGTGTTAACATGCTTGTGTTACACTAACACACACTCTAAGACCATACAACATACATTAGCATGATTGTTTGTCAACATATGATTTTAGAGTGTAGGTGTGTATGTTTGTTAATGTATGCTGTTAGCAGGACTGTGTATTTGTGTATAAGGTGTTAGAGTGTCAGGGGCGAGCCTATGGTTAGTGGCTCCTGGGAGAAGGGAATGGAGGAAAAAGGGAGAGTAGGAGCAGGTGCGAGATTGTGACAGTACCCTAGAGCAGCCTGGCATATTTATCGCTGTTTACATTTCTCAAGTATGTGCTGGGAGGCTAGCAATCTTTTTTGATCTTAAGTGTTATTACATTTAGTAAATCCCTTACTTACTTTTAGGCTATCCTTGCTATACTTGCATCTTAAAAGGTTAATAGGGGCTTATGCAATAAATAAATATTTACTTCTCACAGCACTGAAATATATTCTTCAGGATGCCAGATTTTTTTATTGCTTAGATAATATTCTATTTGATGCAAATAGACCAAAAAGATTCAGATAAAATTATTTTCATTTAGTTTTTGGTCCATTCATTTCGGACAACAAATTACATTTCCTGTCCTTTTAGTTCTGAAAAAAATCATGTGATTCTTCCACTAAGAATTTTATTTTATTTTCATCTACTCTTACTCTTTCATCTCTCACTCATGCTTTCTCACACTCTCATTTACGCTCACACTCTCTCCTATGCAATGTCTCTTTACCTTCTCCGCTGACCGAGTCCATGTATTTGTCTTTCCTTCAGCTCTGCTTCTTCTCTTGTCTCTTTTTCTTCTTCTGTCTTCTTTCTTTGTAGACTTGTCCCCTTGACATCTTTCTTCTTCCGTTGCTCCTGGGAATTTAGCTTCCTGGTGAACTTCTGCAAAAGGGCGGAGCCTCTGGGCACAACTCTCCCTCGATGGGAGAGGCTATCCCCATGGCTCCGCCCTTTTGCAGAAGTGCTCCCAGATGCAAAAATAATGGATATCGATTCATGGAGAAAGAAAGGTCCAGAATATTTATGATCATACCCCCTCAATTTCATAGATTAAAGACGCTCGCTTAAGCAGTACATTAATGGAAATCAACAGAAGCTGTTGTCTTAAGAAGTAGGGAGAGAGTGAGAGAAAGTGGGACAAAAACAATGAATTTCAAAACTATTGAAATCCATTTATTCTTCATTTTCTTTTGTTTCGTTGGGTCTCCGTCCTCGTTTTCAGAGATTTGTATGAATTAACAAACTTAAGAATACAAATCTAAATTCATGAGTCTAGTGGACAAAAAGAGAAAACTGACCTGGCGACCCAGGGAAGCAGGGCTTTACCCGGAGACATTTCATATTAGGTTTTTCTGTTAAAACAAATTAAAAAATTAAATATAAAAAAAACATCACAACAAATACACTGATTTTCTATTATTGTACACTAAACACTGCCAAATGTATTATTGTACACGATGTAGGCAATTCTCCGATGATTAGGTATTACTACCCCTAAAAGCAATGTTTATTGCCACATAGTATACATTTATATTTTATGGTTGATGTTTTAATGTTGATGACACACAAAGAAATACCAAATTACTCTTTTCCGTTTAATTTCAGTCTTATTTAATGTCAGCTATTAAGTGCTTAATGATTAAATCCAACTGTACAAAGCTACATTTTTTCACTTACTTTTCAAATTTATGAATACTGCTGATAAAACAAAACATTCAGCCAAGCCTGGAAAATTCCTTTTTTTTCCGCATTTTTTTCTTTGGACGATTGGATTTACAAAGTCTTGTAAAGCACTATGCACAATTAAGTTTAAATGTAGATAATGTACATATTCTTTGGGCATCATAATAAAAGCATTGAGATCATACTGTGTGCAGTTTGTACCATATTACATGTCAAATTATCTGATCACGCAAGGAACTGATGCATCTACAAAGAGTAATTATAACACATTTTGATATCTGTATCTTTTTATATATATATATATATATATGTGGTATATTCTAGTTCATATCTTCGGCAGTAGAAATTATAATTCCCACCAAAACGTGATGATTTATCAATGTCACCAGCATATTACATTAATCTAATTACATAATAAAATATAAAAAAATGTTAATTTGTTTGGCTTGAGGACAGACACAAAAGAGATTTATATTAAAAAAAGTGGGATTTTTCAAACAATGGACTTATTACAAACATCTGATTACCCGATCATGATGCACACGTTGGACATTTGCCAGGTTCTGTATTTTCTGAAAGATAAAATGTTTGTTTGTTTTTTAAAGTGAAAAAGCCACACTCCGACATATTCTCTTCATCTATTAATGCAAAAATAACCAAAGAGCAAGTTAAGTATTTTTTTCCCACAATCTGATAAGTTTATGTATGTCTTTTGGGAAAATATCGTTTTATATATTTATAGATTATAGCTAAAACATATATTCATTGAATTCTCATAAAATGTTGCCATATGGTTTCATTGTCCATTTAAGACAGGGGTGTCCAAACTGCGGCCCTCCAGCTGCTGCAACACTACATCTTCCATACTCCTCAGCCAGCCCCTTAGCGGAAGGAGCATTATGGGAGATGTAGTCCTGCAGCAGCTGGAGGGCCGCAGTTTGGACACCCCTGATTTAAGACCAGATGCCATCTTAAGCTGAGGAAGGGTATATGTAAAAATAATTGTATTATTCAGGCAACACAAGGCACTCCTGTATAAGATTTTCAAGGATGTTTTTAACGCAGGGGAAAGGGGGATCTGCCTTCTATCTAGGCTTAATTTAGGGGCCCATGGCACCTTCCCTTGGGCCCCCACAAGAGCCATCACAGTCATCATAATCTAACAGTGTTCTATCCTGCCACTGGCACACAGGGCACACGGACCATGGAGGAAACTCATGTTGGCGGCACAGACCTCCCGCAAACCCAGCTAACTATGGGTGGTGGTAGGGTTGCCACCTTTTGCCAAGACATTTTGTGGAAAACTTGGAACTGTTGCTCTCGGGGGTGTGGATTTATAACTGACAACAACAAAAAAATGTCATTTTAGTCATTAGTGGAAATAGAGACAGAAAAAAAAAAGAAATGAAAGACAAGTGAGAGGAAGGAGGCAAGGTAAAACAAGCTTGCTTAAATACAATCAACCCATACCAATAGAATTACAGTAACTAACCCTAATGACCTTAATAAATTACTAAATCTACATTTGTTAATAACACAAGATTTAGATGTATTTAGTATAGTCTCTTTATATGTATTAATGTAGTTTTAGCACACAAAAAAAATAAAAAATATTGTTTTATTCACTAAACTATGAGCTGAGTTTAAATAAAACATTTCATCTCGCAACAATAGCTGACCATTCGTAGGTCAACTCACTAGGGTTGGTTCTTTATAAAGCATAAGTACGTAAGTCAAGTGACAAATTTCAACTCCAAAAATCACCAAGGTCAAAACCAAACCAAAATCACCTCTCTACGCCTTAAAGGAGACCTCACACCATGTTTTATTGGTCTGTTAAATTAGCCCAATCTACTATCATACTGCCTGTAGTAAAGTATAGAATAACGCCTTGTTAGTCACTTAGTTGGACATTCTGAATAAAGAACGTTTATGGAAGAATGGACTTCATTAGCATTGCCATAAAGTGTGGTGACTGAGCAGGGAAAGTCACCCAAAATATCACATGACCAACAAGAATGACCGCCTCTAGTTTGGAACAAGAAAGAAGATAAAAGCAGGGTTTTGTTAATGCTAGCCTGCATTTCTGTATATAGCACTGGGTTTTATGCTAAAGTTGAAAATAATAATGCCTTTAAATAATGAAGGAATTAATATTTTTTTTTTGTTGCGCTACATAGAGGGCTTCCTATGCATCAGGAATTCTCATGACTGCTTAAAAATAAGGTAAAACAATTTAATTAGCTTTTGAAGTGTAACTGAATGAGAGAAAAAAAAAATAACCAACAAACAGCTTTCATGCAAGAAATGGAAATGACTGTAAATGTCTTTGGGAAAAAAAAAGAAGTAATTTTTCTTTCTGCCTCAAATTTAAAATCTGGCTTTGACCTCTCAGTCTCAGGGAATAACGGGTCCAGTTTGATCCCTTGTCTAATGTACATTAAAAAAGCATTTGGCAGTTCTGGAATTTCAATTGTTCGTTTACAGTCAGTTACCGGGAGCTCTGGACGACGTCCAAAACTGAGCCGTAAATTTGCGGAAAAGAAGGCTTGATCATTACAGATGAAAAAACAAAACAATAGAGATTTAATTACAATGTTTCTACAGCGGCGAAAATTGTCTTATTGTATTTTTTTTGTTGCCTGAACACCTTCTATATAAACAGATGGATTCTGACATTGTGTGTGGCTAATTCATAGATAAAGATAAAGAAAGACGTAATTGTAAAACCTGCTAATTACAGCAAAAAATCTGACACAGTGTTGTATCTTATTTAAGACCTCTTTGTACTAATCACTTTGAAGAATTATTCCTATATTTAGAGCGCTAATGAAAAACATATGTCTTCTCATAAGAGAATAACTTGCTTGTAATTTAACTGAAACAATTACTGCAAACTCTAACAGATCAGTTGTAATATTTTTTTTTTACTTTTTTTTCCAGCAGGAGTGCCCTGGAGGATTACGCGTATTAAAAAAAAATAAAAAATACAGCATTTCATAAACCTGCTTTCAGCATATTTAATAGAATGCACAATTATATTCCTTGCCAGGAGCAACGAGAATTTACATCTTATTGACCATGGTTAGACATGTACCTTAAAATAAAGAAATACTCCCACTGGAAAAAATGAAATTGCTGTCTCTCTGGTACTTACACCTACGGTATGAATCTTAGCCTGTATATTATGTTCTTTATATAGTTCATTCTTGAACACATTGAGCAGAATTTACTGAATGTAGACAACAGTAAATCTGGAGTTAGCGCAGTTATAATAGAATTTGCGGTAAAAAAAAAGGTTGCAACACATTTTTTAATGTGCAGCTATAATTCTACGAGATTTTTAAATATATTGGCCTATTAAATATGTGATTTGGGTGGGAACAGGCTGACATATAGTGATAATCTCAATATCACCATTGAATGATCAGGCTCACCATTGCTTTTTGGACTAGGATTAAAAGGGAGGTCATTGATCTTCCCAAAAAGGTGCTCAATACATCAGTCAAAGTTTCCTTGTTGTTGGTCTACTCCATCAAGAAGATAAAAGGGGACATTTTGAAATTAAAGTCAGCCCCACATGTTGGATACGTGAATCTGCAATTGATACTTTTGTAACATTCAGCCCAGGCCCGGGCACAGGGCCGGCCTAAGACATAATGCCGCCTGGGGCGAAGTTTAAAATGCTGCCCCCTGCTGACGCCAGGTGTCATTATCTACCCTTCCTCTCCCTCCCTTCCTATTATCTACCCCCCCTTTGTACTTCACTTACCTTTCAGCAGTCCTGCGCCGAGTCTCCCTGCTCTGCCACGGTGCACGCTGCTTCACTCCTGAGCGCCGGAAATGACGTCATATCCCGGCGCTCAGCATTACAAGTCGGCACCGAGATCTAGCTAGAGGGCTCGCAGAGGTGAGAGAGGTGCGGCGATCGGGTACTGACAACTTGGTAAGCGAAAGCCACTCGGTGCCCCTCTCTCTCCTCCCCTTTAAAAAAAAGGCGCTTGGGGCGGCAAAGTGCCGCCTCTTCAAAAGTGCCGCCTGGGGCAATTGCCCCACTCTGCTCCATGGTAGGGCCGGCCCTGCCCGGGCACATGTATCCAGCTGTCTGTCATACTGACATCCTCTGGTTGCCGGCAACCTTCAGGGCTCACTTGTCATCTCCAGTCCAACCCTGATTTGGCTGCATTATTCATCTCCAGTAAGTTACTTCTCCTTAGTTATTACTGTTCCCCTTTGATGGCAATCTTTGTAAGGTTTGGGGAGGAGAGGAGGAGATAACATCACTACAAGAAGCCAAATGTGAAGAAAGTTCTGCAACGTGTGACAAACCAAATATTTCTAAACAAATTACACTGATTTGGGAACCCACAATGCGCAATCTACAAGCAGTTTTGTTGAATTAATTCTGCTATATCAAGAGCTGTAAAATCCACAGTCTCGCTTTGAACTAAAAACTAGTGCCGAGCTGACTGTATAAAACAGTAAAATCACTGAGTTAAAACATTTCCAACGTCCAATTTAACTATTCATTCTGAAAGGCCACCTCAGCCCTTTTTGCCGGAGACAATTCCTTTCTACTCCTTGACCGCGGGTCAAAGAACCGGCGTGTTGAAATGGTTTAACTTACCAGAACGTACCTACAAGACTCACAATTTAGTGAATAAACTAATATGTCTTTATTAGCTTTCCCTGTTGTTTGTTTCATGTATAAATGGTAACACCAGGTAACGGTGCAGTAGAATAGAGCAGCAGTAAAAAAATAATGGCTAATAATAAATAGTAATAACGCGGAGACGGAGCGGAAGACGGAGAATGCAGACAGTACAGATGTAAATGTGAATAAAATAGTATAATTATACAGGTTATGTGTGTATAAAAGGATACTCCGGAAGCCATAAATAAAACATCCACTTGCATCCTGGTGATGTGCGCATAATTGGATATAAGCTGTGCCGGTATATCTTTCTGCAATCAACATTTTGCATTACTTATGCACCTGGTGAAATGAGAAATAAATGCTGATGCATCCCATTTCACTGTATATGTTATATTACGTTGATTCCATCTGTTTTGCTTTTATGTTACTCGACGACGAGGGAAATTTCTCCAAATGTTGTGCTCCAATAACATATATTAACTAATAATTCACTTTTTGTCCGTGTAACAGGAAAAAGCAGGTGTACGCCTAAAGCAAATAGCAGAACTGATTGTTGAAAAATGTGATTATACTTAATGTCTTTTTGTTTTTTTTCCCTCTAGTCTATTGAGTTTTGTCTTATGCACATTAACACCTTCGTTCCCAGTGCCCCTGGTCCTTAAAGAGATATTATAATTTATAACCGCGTGTCATTCCAATGATATATCATGCTTTAACTATAACTAAGATCTTCTTAAATGATCTTTTTCTCTCTCCTCTTATTATATGAGTTAGTTGAAAAAATAAAGATTACATCTTCTTTAACTTTGCTACTTGTTAATGGATCCCCCCCAGGAACCCTATAACCTACTCACAAGCTTACTTCATGTTTTGAGAAAAATGTTCAAAAGTCTAAAAATTGAGTATTCATCCGAATAGTTAATAGTCATATGAGTAGATATAAGGTTCATCTATGTATGGAGCCACTCGATATAATTAGGTGCTGGCAACATACATGTAAAGGGCAGAAATATGGCCGTCGTGTGGGCTACACAAAAGTAGCATGTGTGCAGAAGAAGAATTACTGTAGCTGCATGGGTATGTATACATGGAATTATCATTACCCAGAACAGCAAGCTTCAAGTATCTATAACTAAGCCAGGACTGGTCAACTGGTTGATCGCTTCCTAACGTCGGCAGATTGGATGCTGGTTTGTGAGCATAAAAATGTAGTGAGCTGTCTGTTGGACGCGCTGACATCATTAGGCAGCTGCTGGCCTTAAAGTGCCAGTACCATCTCATTATCCCCAGCCCTGCCTATAACTGTGTATACATCTACTTTACATTGTGTTCTGTTATAAAAGGGTACAGTAAAAATATTTAATACACAATTTAAAATGACAATATCATTAGGACACGGTAAAACATACTGGTACAGCAGAAGGACCTGCCGTTGTGAGCTGCCAAGCTATCTGCCGCCCCAAATCTATCAAATTCTACTGCATTCTAAACATAACCATATGTTAAAAGTATCTCTTTTAATTGTTCTACCACTTGTGATTGGTCCAATTAAATATACATTAACCGGTATTCACAATGGGCTATTGAAATGGAGAGAAAAATAACAGAATGAGATTAAGAAAGTGTGCACCAGATATTGCAAAAGACAAATCTAAGTAAATCCATCTGTAATATAAATGAAAAATGCAATAGCCTAGGCTGGAGATGATTCATTGCATATTACACCAACTATATTCCTTTCTACTGAGTCAAAAGAAATGTTCCTGTCACTCACTAGTTGGAGTCTCATCCAACAAAGAGAAAGGCATTTTGCTCTGTATGCTCCTGCCGGTGACACAAAGGTGAATGCATTTCCATTTTTGTGGATGCAAACAGACTACAATTATATGGAGAGAAAAAAAACCCTAAGGTGGTGAATTTTTAAGATTAGGATAAGAAATAAATCTTTTTATTACCAAAACAGGAGATTCCGTTGAAAGCAAAAACCGTAAAAACAACGGGAAGCCTTGAAGATTTGTAAAAATGTAAAACTTCTCTAAATGCGTTTGGCTTTTCAATTCAGGACTGATTTAAAGGGGAAATATAATCATGGTTAGAAATATATGGTTAGAAATATAACCAGCTCTTTTATTCAATTTTTTTTAAAAAAAAAACTGTGTATGAATCAGTGAAATTCAGAGCATTCCGATTGTTAAATATATTAAATAAAAATGAAATACTGTACAAATATACAGAATGGGTTAGTAGGTATCTCATTTTAAGACCATTCAAATTATTCTTCAAAAGGACCTGTTAGATAACTTCTTATATAGTCGAGTTAATTTTGCTTTTACCCTGGGGGACCGGCTGGATATGGCTGAAGGTGGTATGTTTTTTTTCATTATTTCAATACAACTCCACTAACCCATTCCAAAAGGCAGGGGTAAACACTTGACTTGTGCATTCAGATTTATACGAATTTATATTTTTTAAAGAAGTTTGACATTTTGTTCACCTCCATGAATGTGTCTGCATTATTCTGGCCTCTTGGAATACTTCCGCAAAAGGGATGAGCCATGACGCACACCACGAGGACAGCCTTTAACCCATCCTACAAATGGGGGCAAAGTGGTGCACGGAGGCTCTGCCCTTTTTGCAAAGCTCTCTGGGGGCTCTCGTTACCAGAGCGGATAGGGGAGAAGCAGACGATAAAAGGAGGGAGACAGAAAAACAAGACGAGGCAAGAGAGAAAGCCGAGTTGTGGAAAATGAGACAGGGGCATGGTTGGCAGAGACACAGGTAGGCAGGGACACAGATCGGCAGAGAATGTAGGGGACATTGAGAAAGTGCAGAGAGAGAGTGAATGAGAGTGTGAAAGAGTGAATGAGAGAATATGAGCGAGTGTGAGAGAGCATGAACGAGGGTGAGTGACAACAAAGGAAAAACGCCCTTCAAATTTCATCTGAACCAAAAGGGGAGGAAATTAAATTATTTGTCCAAAAACGATTTGGTTTTGACCTAAACATTATATCCTGCATACTTATCATCTAAGTATTCTTTGGTATAAAATATTTTATGTTCTTATTACATACCTGTGTAAAATTCTATTCTGTTACACAATGTATACCTGTACACAAAAACACTGTGTGAACTCAAATATATCCCTGTCTGCAGTTGTACCCATTTTTTTTACATAGTTAGTAATTTAAATCTGTAGTCTGTAAGTGTAGTAGATATGTCTTTTGACCAACCGATACAGTAAACATAAATGATATAATTAATCAATAAATGTAACTGACCTTTAATGGAAACCATGCAGCCTTATTCATTTTATTTTTACCATTTCATAACCTTTGGACCATTAATGAAAATAGTATTTAAAAGAGTGCCCTTTAAGGAGATACCAGCAGGCATAAGGGTCAAATAATAATATCATCTGCATAATGCTGCAGAAAGAAATTGTATTTCTAAATGTAAGATCTTACATTTCGCAGTACAAAATGAAACATGTTTACCAGCTTAAACGGATGGAAGTTAAATATCTAAGTGTTAAAATAATGTGTGCAATTGGGAAATAAATCAATTGAAATAGTATTATTGGTTAAAAAGTGATATTTTCAAGAATATTCAGAAAATTATTTTTTCAGTCTTTTTTGTATTTATGCAAAAAAAAAAAAATAGCAAAAATAAAAAGATATTAGAGAAATTTCAGTAGTGCAACATATGTGGTCGGCCAGGTCTGGAAGTACCTATGAAGGGCCCCAAGTTTATTGCTTATTTCTGAAATATTTTAAGTTTAATAAATGTAATTAAATGCACCATTAGCAAGTAAAAGATTATTTTTTTTAACTTTTGAAATCAGATTTAAGGTTATTAATGTCTTAATACGGCTTTTCCTCTGTTTGGACCAGTCTTACCTCTCAGATCGTGAAATAGCTAACTTGGACCTGATGTTTTGAAGTTTCAGGTGGGCAAGGAAATGTGAGCATTTTAGAGGCATACATTTGAAATATATGGATGAAAGGGACTAGGGTGGGACTTTGTGTTTGTGGCCACTTGGCATTGAACTATTGAACCAAAACACTAATATATTATGTCATATCCTGTTGGGAGCCCAGTACATAACTTTATTCATTTTACAGCTCGTTGACCTGTTTTGGGGACATCGGAGATCTTCTCGCCCAAAATGCAGCTCCTGGGGCAGCTTAGTAGTTGGAAAGTATCCAGCCCTTACTATGAATATTTTCTTATAAATATACCAGTTAAATGCATACCTTAACTCTTCGGATGAAGCCCTGCTTCCCTGGATCTCCGAGTCAGTTTTCTTCTTTCTCCAGGCAGGAGGGCAATGTTTGCTGAGACTAAGCCCCGCCTACTTTCTTTTCAATCCCCACCCACTAAAAGCCGCCTGGAAATAGCCCACCCCTACATACAGCTAACCCTCCCCAGTCACTCGGTCAGAAGAGGGAGAGCTCCCGGAGCCCACCCAGGAGAGTTCGCACGTATGTCAATTACTTTAGGAACTGAGACTATTTTGCGGTAGGCTCATAGATGATTGATTGTTACACAGGCAATAGGCCTAGATATTATTATGAATTTCACTTAAAATCCATAAAAACAAAGCATTAGTAAGCACTGCATGTCACAAAGCCAGACAGAAAAACATCTTAACAAGGTATTTTATCTCGGTGAATAACGTCAAAAGCTTTAGCGAAACCTTGACTGCAAATAATGGGTTCATAAAAATCTACTTTTCAAACTTACTCGACCCCAAAACTAAGTCAATTCCTACTTTTATGGCTCACCTGCCCCTTTGTTTACATCAATTTATTAGAGTATCCAGAACTTGCTAAATGCATTGTGTAAAAAAAAAAAACTTTAAAATAGGTATACATTTGGTACATATCACTTGCTTGGTTGGAAAATACATTAATTTTTTTGATGCCGTAGACCTCTCTCTGACAATACAAGGTTTACATTTTAATGCATTCGTTGGTTTCGCTAAGCGCAAACAGCGCGCATTATGTGTGTAATTCAGAAGATGTGTTTTGTAAGCGACGCTGGCAAATATGGCAGGTTATAAAGCTTCAAGGCAAATCCAAAATGTCTCAATTTACTAAATGTAAGGGCAGGATTTACTGCTGCTTTCACTCATATAAGGTCAAGCAATAAATAGCAAGCCCACTGTTACAAGTAGAATAAAGTTAGAGTTTTGTACAACGTTGTGTGAAGTATGGTTTAATTGATTGTATATCAGAGGTATTTACTATGGGGATTTAAAATCAGTTTAAATTAGTGATTCAAGGTGTGTCTGGTCTTTATACCTTTATACTGGTTTGAAACATATAGTAGTTCTATGATATATATATATATTTATTCATTTATTTTTGTTGAGAGTATTTGGCTGCGGGGTAGAGTGGCACTTTGATTTTGTGTACGGCAAGGACCACAAGTGCGCTTATTTTTCAAGTAATGTGTATAGTTCTCATCTTCGGTGCTAAATGTGTATTATTGAGTATTGAAAATGTATCAAAGCCCATTAAATTACAGTTTAAATTGGTTTTCCATTTCTATTTAATTTCCCGTTGCTAGCAGCCAGACGCTGAATTTGGAGCCCGCATAGTGCCTTTGAATAGCAAACAGGTTTCAGATGCAATTTTTTTTGAAAAAAAATTTAATGGGCCAATTGAATCGAGCCCGATGGGTATAGCAGATGGAGTGTTAAATCCCTTGTGGCCAATTGTCTCTCAAAATTCCAAGCCACTATATTCCTCAAACGTGTTCTATAGATCATTCCTGGAAAGACTCTGAGCTGTCTAAATATATATTTACCTTTGAATATGTTTTGTAGGAACAACTATATATATATTGGGTGTTTATTAAGAAAAATAGCTATGAAATTTACTATTAATATTACGATTTCATGTTTGGTATACTGTTTAACAAAGATAAGTATAAAGGTTCCACGTATAACGTATAAAAATATACAAACTTTTTCTCATGCCTTTCAAAAATTCCAGAGTATCTTGGCTTTTGGAAAAAATGTACATCTATACATGTGATATACCTTTATTGAGTCTTTCTGACACACGGTCTATGTCCCCAAATTCTAGCCACCTTTTAATACGCAACACATTTTTTTTTGCAGGTTTCTACTCTACAACAGATAGTAGATAGGACCAAGCGGCTCTGCTGAGTGCTTCATAAATTGACTTTGAAACTATATGGCTTATAAATATTAATAGGGCTGGTAGGCAGGTTTGGATGCACAGTGGAAGCTATTAAAGAAAATATTTATCTAAGATATGAGGCACCCTAGTCCTGAACCTGGCAGTGCCCCAGCTGTCCGTTCCACAGCTGACATCGTCACAACAGGGCGTCAGGATATGACATCATATCCCGCGCTCTGTGACTTAGAGATGACAGCACCTTTTAAAGCAGTCTATGGCGGCTATGTTACCCCCTGTAACCGACCCATTGAGCGCCTGTGTGTGTGTACTGTTGCACTATTTCATTGAATAGAAACATAGAACATAGAACCATTTGGCCCAACTAGCCTGCCGTTTGATGTAAAGACTCAAACCTTAATCACGCCTTGGTCTCAGGTTAGATTCTGGATAGCCGTGAGTTAGATCTAATTTTATTTCAAAATCTAGTGATCTAGTACACAATAGTTTAAAATGCAATACACCAACAACCAATTACATATTCACTATCATTTTTAAACCAGTGTAATGAATAGAATCACTTTGTACAGGTCTTTGAAATGTAATGGCACTTTATGAATGCAATGATCCTCCCAGTGTGATAGGGTAACACCATGTTTTTGACTGTAAATAGCCAATACTCCAGCTTTACTAAATCGTAGTTAAAACAAAACCTGAGAAGATTTGACAGGTTTTGATGTCTAATTAACCTCATAAAACATTATCTGATTTCACCAAAAATCTTATTTGGGTTGATTTATAGTCAGGCTGTAGCATGTGCAATGATATTATCATTAATACTTCACTGTCACCTGCCAAATGTTGATTAAGTAAATCTCAATGAGATTCTCTATGTTATATCTTGTTGTTATCACTTTAATAATACTTTCTTATCTATATTAGCAAATAAGAATAACATTACATATGTCAAAGGAAAATAATATGATCCATTCAATTAAAAAGAAGTAGGTTAATGACAGTACTGGAATGATCTTCAGGGGCTTGTTGGAAGAAATTTACTAACACTGCATGTTATTTACCAACACTGCCTGTTAAAAGACAAGACTATAATTCTTTAATATAAAATGTATTTTATAAAAGGTAGAAACTTTAACCTAAATCTAGAGGTTAGGAGGCTTAGATGATAGTTTGTAGGAGAGTTGTGGTTTTAATACTTTGATGTCACTGTATATTATGAAAGCTTTGCTGGTCCTTTATAATGAATAGTCAAATCAGACAAATTTCCTTTGTCTTCTCACTCATTGAACTATACATGATGCATGGCCCTTCTTGCTGGAGAAACATGCCCGTGTTGGACTTTCACAATAAATAGTGAAGTAAGGGAGCTTAAACCAAAATCTCAATTTAGCAACACGACACCACTTTTCTGTTCAAAATCTCAAGTTTCTCATGAATAGGTGTCATGTAGCCCTCATTTGATGCGAAGCTGGCATACAACACAATCAAGATAGACTCCACAGCAGACAACTTGGTCATTCACCTAGATATTGAGTTTGTAGCTGAGTTTTCTAAGTTGGAGCTCTTCTAGAATGTGATTATTTTACTAGAAAAGTTCCATTGTTTTCTGATGAAACTACTCTCTAGTTGAGAGTCAAAGCTAAACCTGATTGAGATGTCAAAGTTGCCTTTATTGAAGCTGATTAATTTAGTCCAATTAAAAAACATTTGTCTCGGGCAGAATCTACAGCTCTGAAGCTGTAGCTACCCTCCTCTTCTATAGTCCGCCAATTCTTGCCAATCAGTGGCAGGAAAGTGCTACCATTGAAATCAATGGTTTTTTTCGCACATATGCGCTTGGGAGGTCTTGTTAGACCCCCCATAAGATTTGCCAAGTCTTTTTTGACTGGCAGCAAGCATATCATGTGCCAGGAGACATGTTCGGTCAAACACATCTCCTTCATGGACAGTATCTGTGCAGTAGACATATGGGCACTTACATATGGGAGGAACCTCGGCTTTCATATGTATTAACATGCATATAATGGCTGGAGTTTCCCTTTAAGCATTACGGCACAAATCAATATGGAAAGATTCATATTTTCATAAATAAAAGAAATACAAATTATTCTGACTAAAAGTAAAGGGGATATAGATCAATTTTATGTTTTTATTGTGTACTTTTTCTCTTGTTTAATCCGATTGCCAATGTCTAATTCTGATATTATTATTTCTATAGATACAATCTCTTAAATATATGAAAACTGCTTCATTTTAAAAATGTCACCTTTCTTCTGTTCTTGATTTTTCTTAAGCTTTTTTTTTAGCCTTTGAACATTTTTTTCTAACTTCTTTCCTCGGCTATACAACAGGGGTTGTCAAATCAAACAGTAAGACGCTAACATCCCAGGTTTTGAGGATTTAATATCTCAAGTAAAGGACCATCTAATAACCATCTATCTGAACCATCAAACAGTGAGCTCTCTCAAGGATCACCTTGTAACCAAACCTCTTTAATACCTGTGATTATCCCATAATATTTGCTTTAAACGGCTCACGCCTAGAGAAGCCTCCAGGTACATTGAACTCTACTATCATTTATTTATAAAAAGCCAACAGTTCTTGCAGTGCTATATATATATATATATTATATATATATATATATATATATACATATATATATGTGACCCCAATAAGAAATTGCAAGAATGCAACCCACAAAAAAGAAACTACACTGTACAAAAACAATTTGACTTGTGTGTTTATTAATTAATCAAGGAGTTGAATATTATAGATAATGTATGTGCATTCCTGTATTAATATTATTTTAATTGTAAAAAAAAGCTTCCTAACTGAACCATTATTCATTTACAAGGAGATTATTTGGTCATAAACATATCCTATGTCATTTGTTTAATACATTTGCTTGTTTAATTTATGGTTTAATATAGCCATACAATAATATATATATAATAAATATTTTTAAACTAATCTACATAGCGATTGACAAATCTCAAAGAAATAAAAAACTGATATGTTTAAAAATCACTTTTCTAAAGTTGCTCATTGTTGTAAAAATTCAGTACTCTTTTTAGTTGTATATAATTACTTTTACGTGTATCTGAGTTTATTTAATGCTTTTTTGTGAACTCATTTTGCCTTTGTTGAAAGCCACAAAACATAACTGAATCACCAGCAGTTGGAAATGATGATAATATATTATTTTTAATTGACTTCAAACTGTAAACAGAGAGATTCAGTTCAACAATCATATAAGCTTTGGTACGTTGGTGAAAAAAAGCAGAGGGGTGGGTCTTAAAAACAAAAAATGGCTCTCTCCGTAAAAAGACTGTTAATCGCTACGTGGATCTCTGAAATGTGTACAAAGCACAAACGCATTTTAAAAATATAAATACATGTCCTTAAAGAAAACATTACCTGTACCTCTATTGCTAGAACCACTGCAAAACAGACAGTACTACATTGGGTTAAAATATTGAATTCACTCATAGATATTCTACAAAATCCCAAACTATACCATCTGAGGAAGTCAAAAGATTTGAAAGTTATTACTACTTCAGGAGCTCATCTCCTTTCAGGCATTTTTCTCCTTATACTTGCATATTCAAGTTAAAACTACAAAGTACAGACAGAGAGACCATCAATTTGCTACATACTTCCAATGGATAAGAATCCAAAATAAGTCAAACTAAATTACGAGAGTAAATGACCTGCTAGAAAGTATAATACTAAATTCAAAGAACATTTAAGATTTTTCTTTGATCTTTTTAGCTTCACAGAGTGAAATTTAAAATCTGTATTTAATATTTGATTGCACATGCCAGTTTAATTTCTAACATCACAAATCATTTTAAATTGGAGTATACTCTAAGTTGGTATTTCTTTGAAAGGCTTACTCGTTCATTTAGCATTTTTTTTTCCATATTCTTTTAATGGGCTAGCAAATATACTGGAGAAGAAGTTAGTTGTCAAATTTCAGCAAAATTTTCTCATCTTTTCATAATTATGAAAAAAACAGCTGGATAGATATAATTAGAATGTTTATTATCCTATGCCACATACTCTCAGTCAGCGGCAGATACGTTGGTGGAACTCTTTGAATGTTATATGGGAGAGAGAGAGTTGAAACTTGGCATCAAATTCCATTCTCCACTAGGGAGAAGAACCCCAAAAACCGAGGGCATAAAATAAAATGAATTATGATGTCAACCTATTTTAAATGACATTTTTAGTACAATACGTGCCAACCTAAGGATGTAAGAAGGCGTACAGGGGGAACCAAAGTTTTTTGTGTGGGTCAAAAGCAATTTTGAAATAGTAATTTAATACTCATGAAGATATACCAATCTCTTGTACCACTGGTAACTATTACAATTAAGCTAAAATTATTTTTATTGGTTTTAATTACATATACTTTTAATTATTTACAGATCATAAATGTTGAATTATAGTTCTTTTTCTTTTATGACCAATTTTAAACACCAAAAAATGTGTTGTTCATGAAGTTCCCATATTTTGAATCAATACTTGTGTCGATCTGATTCAGAACCCTGCAATCTGTCTCAAAATGTGTGGCTGATGATTGCTTCTGAATATGTTTTTGTGGCCAGATCCACTGGGAATAATTCCATCATTAGTTATGTAGATAGAAAGCATATGAGTGCACCGTTTCTCACATACCAAACTCCCAAGTTGGACCATACAGGCTGACCTGTGGTCATGCCTGAATGCATTTGTAATTCCACCTTCTAATCACTATCAGACAGATATTTCTACATTCTATGTATGCAATTGCAAAATCAGACAATAGCATTAGACTGCTTATGGCGTTAGGCTACAAAGGAGATCCCATGTACTAAGATTCTTGGAAATACCACATGAGGATGGCTGTGATACTAGCAATCGCAGCAGTTTTTTTTCTGTGTAACAATTTGTAGGGAGTATACCCTTCATTAAAATGACATTCCTAGAAAAAAACAATATTTTAGCTTTTTTGATCATATAGATCTAATATAGATAGAGATAAAGAGAGATAGATGGATGGACATGTTTACCAACATATAATATTTTTGTGATGCCTTTTCAGGGACAAACGTTCGTAGAGTAAAACGTCGCATAAGTATTCAAGACCTCAAACGTTCCTACTTCTGATATGAGGTGGACGTCTTGAGTCTTAAAAGCTTGACTCTACATCATACTCTGTAAATCTTAGCCCACTAACATGACTCCAAGCTTCTCTATCTTCTCTGGGTAAAATATGGCAATAAACATTTATGTTTCCATTCAGGTGTATGACAATGTAGAGTAAAACGTACCGAACTATTGTGATCTTATAGGTCAATGGTTGGGAAGAGCCTTTGAATGAAACCCAAACATTTCTTTCCTTGTTACAGAGTTGCCCATGAGTAAGAGCTAATTTGGTGCAAAACACATTAGGTGTGGTCTGTTTCGAGGTGTGGAGTGCCATTACTTCGTGCCTATCATTTGCGTAACAAGATATAATGTTACTATTTCTTAGCAGGATGAAACAATAACTCTCAATTCAAGAAACTTCATAACATTTCACAATCTGATATAAAGGAAAACAAAACAGAAAAACATAAACTGTATTAAACATCGGTCACGTGGGCTTCATTCATATCTGTGTCAAGGGACTTTTTTTCTGAATTGAAAATTATCTTCTTTTTCCCAAAGTTTTTTTTTTCCCATATTTTACAGAGGTATAGGGCGCTCTGTAGAAAATTATTCTGCTGCAAACGATGAAAAGTCGCCGGATCACTGATGGAATGTTCCTAGAAATTGAGTGATAATAAGACAACGTTCAAACTGTGCACCAGAATCCCTTTTTATATACAACCTCGAAGTGTCTATCTTATAATTATAATGTAGATTTAATGTGCGTTATGCATGAATTCTTCCTTTAGATATGTTTTTACCAGTTATAAGGGTTTATTGTAACTTTAATGATTGTATGGCATACACTTGTGACAGTCTGGGAGCTGACACTCAAGCAGTTGCCACATTTTGAAGATATAATATGTGGTTTTACGTAATATCTTCATAAAATAGCAATTAATTGACATCCCCAATGCTGTTTTACGTCTAATTTGCATTTTTTGTTCATGTGCATCAAAGCATTTTTTTTAAAAAAAATCAGAATAAATAATATTTCTTTTTTTTATTCTTTGTTTTTTTTCTACTTTGTACATTTGCTACAACTGATTTTCTTTCATTATTCTGTTATACGAACACAGCATTTTTTCTCCCCGATATCAATTAAATATGCACCCATTGCCCGATGGCCATTTAAATAACTAAGAAGACGTAACTTTTGACTTGCAATAGCTTAATTGGGTATATACCGCATTTAATGTTTTCCAGGCATTTTTAATAGTTCTGACTGGTTGACACAGAGTTACCAATTTAGACCTTATTTGTATTCCGGAGGAATACGCGATTATTTTATCGTGCGCCGATTAACAACCACTCATGGCATTAGACAGTCATTTGTTCTAGTAGGGGGAAAAAAAAAAAAGAAGAAGAAGTGATGTGCGGTGGTCTTACGGTATCTTCAATTAGCTGTTAGCAAAAGATTTGATTCTGATAGCAAAACCAGCAGAGAAAAAAAAAATCTTTTAAATTAATTTGAAGATGCCTACAGTTGAAGAAAGGCAATGTTTTAACAGGGCTATGCAAATGAGTCCAATTTAGCATCTTGTATTGAGCTGGAAACCATTGCTAAATGATCAGGATAGCCAGTCACAGATATTAAAATGAATTATATCTAATCTGAATTTTAGTCACGGTACATTAACTAATAGAAAGTTATTAACATTTCAAGAGAAAAAAAAGCTTTTGCCTGCAAAATTAACAGTGGCTGAGATGTGACCTGTGAGCCGTGGAGCCTGATCACTCTAATGACAATGTAATGGCATATTTACATTAAAATCTCTGCAGCTAATATGTGATTCAGAATTGGATGTTAAGGCGAGGATTATTTAGCCTGGCCTGTTGGCCTTTTTCTAAGTAGTTTTTTTTTTTTATTTCAATACAAATCTGAAACTTTTTGCTTCATGACTATTTATGTGACCATTTTCTATGCCGGTGTCTCACTGTCTTCGTATTGTACGCCACAGAACTCATTTTTTTTTTTTCCGTATTCTTTGTTCTCTGCTACTATAGTTTTCGCTAGCGTTAGAGGCGGATCGGTGGCGGCTTCATTGTGGGTAAAAGATTTATGCTGGCTTAAGTACGCCATTAGCCTTACACGGCCATAGGTGATAAGCTTAGGAACCATGCAAGTGTATGTAATTGAAGCAGTTTAAATGTATGAAAGATTAAAAAAAAAAAAAAAAAAGGCTTATTGGTGGTTATGTATAAAAATGTCGTTATTTCTTAGACTAATATTTTCATCTCTGTGCTTGTGTACCTGATTAGGTTTGCATATAAAAACAAATAAAAAACAAACAAATGTGTTTATTCACTAAGAACTCAAGAGGCTCTAAGGACACGGGATGTGGGGGAGGGGATTACCGCTAAGCCCCCCAGGCAGAGGGGACAAGGTCCATCAAAGCATCCCTTTTGTGCCAGGAATAATATTTTACGTGTGTTTGTTCAGTTAGTGGCACCAGAAAATGAGGACTAAAACATAAACAAAGATTATTTTTATTCTCGCACAGGTTTTGCTCACTTTGAGTGCCAAGGAGATAAACAGTGATTGTCAATGCATACTCCCTGGTGCCCATTGGGTGCTTGGGTGGCTTACAGTAGGTAAAATGGGCTGAATGGTTCTTATCAGCCATAAAATTCTATGTTTCTAGGGGGAGCAGCATGTGATAGATCTGTGCCTCTCCTAAGGAGTTTTTAGCAATATAACTCCCCAGGCCAATGGGCAGCACTGTGGGACATAAATGTCTTATTGGCTTTTTAAAATTAGATAATATCTGGTATAGAAGGGTGGAGTGAGGGAAGGCACTGTATAGGATTTGTCTCTCCTATAATTTTTTTGCTTATGTATGAATCCCCATCCCACTGGGCTTGAGATGAGGGCAAAAATAAGATGTAGGACGGCATCTGTGGATGTCTTATGGGGTTTCTACACATCTCCACCACATCTCACCATACATATGGTTGGGAAAGCAAGGGCAATTTTTTTATAGCCCCCTAATACATGGTATGGTTGGCTTTATCGTAAACATATAAGTTCTGGATGTTTAGAGATTTATTTAGGATATTAGACTGCCTCATTATCCAATTCACCTTGTTGTAACTGAATGAGTACTGATCCACTCAGTGAAACCAAGAGGGAAGTTAGAAAAACAGGGTAACTGTGTAAGCAACACATGCAAAAGCCCTATGAGTCATGTTACGCTGACTGTCTGCTTGTCTTGTACTTACGTCCTCAGTCTTGCTTATAGCTCATTTCTTCATGGTCTTATAAACAATACATTTCCAGTACAGTATGGCCTAATTGAGAAAATAGTGGTATTGTAGTAATAGTTTTAGTTATAAGAGTATATCCCAGCTGCCATCTACCACTTCCCTCTGTGGTCATCTACCATACTGAGAACTCAACTATAGTATCATGCCCAGGCGCGTTGCTCGTGTGGGGCTCAGGAAGGTCACTATGGTAACTATGAGACCCCTCCAGCATAAAAAATGCGTGTATAATTTAGCTTATAAATGATATCAACAATATTGATGGTTATGGTGAGTATATGGTGTTAGACTGGCTCATCCATCCCCTACCATTATCACCCCATATTGCACCACAATCATCCCTCTCAATCTTTATATCCCCTTACATAACTTTTCACGATCTCTATACCCACCCAGAATTATTTTCCCATCATCTTCATACCCTACCCTTTATATACATGCAAACATGTTTCTCCCCTCACCCCCTCGACCTCTAAGTCTGCGGTGTAGTCTTGCTCTGAACCTCTGCCAGTCAGTGCTGCCCTGGGATTTGACACGATAGACGGCGTGGCACTGTTCGACAGACATGCAATGGCAGTTTCATAGGACATCTATGCCGCAGCCGCACGTATAAATAGATTGCTTAGCTCAAGACCAGCTCCACGGGAGGTGGCTATCCCTGTAGGCCAGTCTGGCCCTTCTCACAAGTCATTCTCGGCTTCACAGCGTAGTGCTCCATAGTGTGCATTTGGTACAGTTACAAGAGAGATTTCTAATACCCACCAAAGGGGTCCAAGGATAAGAGACACGCTGGGGCAAATAGGGACCCAGTTATGCGGCAGGGGCACTGCTGACCCCCTAGAACTGCTGCCCTTGGCCTAATTCGCCTAGACGAGAATACACCACTGGTAGACACCGAATTAACACAAAAAACATTCGTGTGTACAGAAATAAACTAGTATAAATTGTTTCAAGGAGAGGTTTGTTCCATTTTCATAATGGTAGACTAATAATAAAACCTGTTGGTGTTTTCAATGGCGCTTTTATTCTTAAATAATAAAGGCACCTATTTCACAGGCCTCCTTATGTAAAAAAAAAAATAACACTTAAATTGTGCTAAATTGTATTTGTTTTTTTAGCTCGTATGCCACATCGTTAAACAAAAATATTGATACACAAAGAGTTTCCCTACTTTTCTCAATCCCTTGGAGCATTGTATTATTTGGAAAACAAACACTCAAGATGGGTAACAATAGGAATTCATGGTTTTTTTCTTAAGATATTGTCTCAATTGAAGCCATTCAATTGAAAGGATGCATCTGTCTACAAGGACGCAACCATCCAATGAAATTCTAAGGGAAAAAAAATGCAATCACACAAAATAAATTAGAATAGCGTCAGTACACATAACCACAAGGTCACATTTCTGACGTGCTGAATTTTTGCTCAATACTACATCATGGGGCTTTAAATAATTTCAGTTGTGGTATTGGAAAGCTCACATTTGAACAGAATGTATTTCTTTGTTTCATCAATAAATACTGAACTTTATTTCGCTGAAATCACTCTGCGAGATTCCATACAGCCATTAATAATTAGTATAATCCTATTGATTTTTCTTGCAGTAAAAACTGGTATCACATCTTGTTCCTTTTAATGTTTTCGGCAAATTATTAGTTACAAATTATTTAGTAAGCACTAAGCAACCATATTTTTTTATGTAGTCACAGGTAAAACACCCAAGATGCTTTGCCATCATTAAACCCAAACTCAGTGGAGGAGCCAACAATCTATGTTTAGATATAGTTTCATAAGGGCAATATAAATTGAGGACTTCTTTGACCCCAGAAAGCAAGGAGCATCCATGATGAATGAAATCTACTGACTCATTTCGATGACGTTAACTGTCCTCCTATCCTAGCTAGAAAAAAAACATCCTTCCATGACATGTTTCATTAACTGTTTAGTCAAACTGACTCCAGATTACCAATTTCCATGCAGGTCTAAAATCTGCAATATAGCATACAAAATCCTCTATTCGTTGAAGAGGGAGAACTTAACATTTTACCTCCCAAATATCACCATATACTATCAAGGGCCAACCCCAATGAACTTCTCCTCCTGTTAGAAGAATCTATAGAACACTTGTACAGGTTCCTTATTTCCATCATCTACGGGGCCACATAGACCAGTAGAAGCCCAACGGAGCAGCTTAATCTATGAATATGCTGGCATCACCCATGGTTCTTTTTATCCGTCTCAAGAAATTAGATTCTACCAATACCGTATATGGCAATATTTAATAATTCAAAAAAAAAATTCAAAGCAAAATACTCAAGGGGGTACAATCAAATACAAACACGCAGAATATTTGCACTTATTAGTCCAAATCATCTATTTATCTTATACTAGATTGATCTTGATGAAAAATAACCTGTATCACCTTAACAAATCGCTATTGATTTTTTCACAGTAAATATTTTGCCAGGTTTCAAATGAAGATATGCAATTATAACATGTTTTCTAAAATAAAAACTGCTATTGTACACGACTAAACCGAGATATGTGAAAATCATATAAAAATGTGTAATGGGCTTTTGTCCACATTAACTATATAAATGAGAAATATGTAGCTCTAATGTATAGTGTTCATTATCTCTGTATAGTTTTACTTTGCTATTGCTTACATGACAGCAACATTTCTACAAGCCGAAGGATTGTTTCATTAAGCAGACGTTCCTAATGTAGCCAACACACGTGCGGGTGGAAAGCTAATATTTGTTCTACTGACTGATTACAAATGGAAGTATGTATTGTGATGAAAGAAAACAACTTCATCGAAAGGGGACAAATGTGCTAACAGATATGGGTGATTAGCTACCGAGAACAATGCATTTTCAGCAGCCGCTGAACAGTGTGCACTGCTCCTACGCAGCCTGCTCACATTTCTTTTCAGCATAGATATATATCGTACGTGACATAACTGATTACATCATGTCGTAATGTTCTGGATTACGTTACTGCATGACCACCTTGATAACATCATTTCCCGGACATCATAGAAATGAGCTACATGCATGCCTTAGAACCTTCTAAATGAGCAGACCAACTGGTAACCCCTTAATAGTCCATCTCAGAGATTGTAGTGATTTGCTAATGGCGGGAACCAAATGGTTCTAGTAATGATCCTTAAGAAAATAATGACTTGGCAGGAGGTAAACATTAATTAAGTGCACGGGATTTAAGCAGGAGCTACAAACATAATATACCGGCGAGAATCCTTGGATACTATGAAATCCGATTAGAATAAGTAGAAGTCAGTGGCAGACTGTGTGTCAGTGACAACCCTTTGCACTAAGACCCTGAAATTAGTATAAAAAAATACCTGGAACTATGGGTGAAACCCTGGGGTTACAGGTATTACATTTGTATAAATAGGTAAGAGGTGAAAGCGTGTGTAAACATGTGTTACGAACAGCAATTCTTATAGAATGTTTCTGATGGTTGGTCCACTTTGTACCAGAATTACTCTTTAGAATCCGCATCATTATGTCTTTTTTAAGGTATAAAATCCTAATTTAAAATAAAATAACAATTAACTAAGTTGGCATTTGAATCATCTCAATGGTTGATGAAAGCATTTCCAAATTATAAAATAATAATATAAATTATATCATTTAATTGTTTTACTAAATGTTAAGTTCATGTTGCTATAAGGTTAAATATTTTTTCTTTACTTAATTTTAGAACTGTAAAAAAATATATAGTTTAATTAAAAATGATGCTTTATTGCCTTGCATTATAGATGTCTAATTGCATCAAATTGTCACATTTGTTATTACTCATCCATGCATGCCAGAATCGTAAAATTATATAAATATAAACAAGTATTTTCTGCATTAAAAAATCAGACCATGGCCATCAGAATTACATGAAAACCAACAACCTTGAGGGTCTGCGTTCATATTCATACACGATCATGCGCACATGTGTTCTTTCAGGCTAAAGTTAACATTTTTGGTAAAATTAATATTATTATTTATAAAAAAAAACTTGATTCTATAAAAGGTATGTTTCCTGTAGCACCATCACCCTACTTAAGCTTCCATCGTAACAGACCTTTAATTAGACTGTGCAATTTCTAATACGTATTTCAATGTTTTTATCTTAAATTTGGTATGCAACCTCACACGCAGACAGCACGAAATTTCTAAAATTATTGCAGAGCTGTTGAATCGTTTATGAGAGAAGAAAACTTGGATGAAACTATCAAAGGTCCATTAACTAATAATTGGTCGAATAATAGTCTTTTTAAAGTACTGTGCATATTAAGTAATATCCACTTTATTTAAGTAAAGTGCGTGGTATTTAAGTAACGGACGATGGTTTCATTAGTTGTTACTAAGTGCGTGTTAAAATAGGCATTTTTCTTCTTGAATGTCTGTCTTGTTACTTTTTCTTAAAAAAAAAAAATTGTATCTAGAAATGAGTTCTTATCTAAACTCAAGAGGCTTATACTGTGCTTATAGATTTGACTTAACATAGGCCAGGGTTTATTCACGGAAACAGGAGTTTCAGCTTTAACATACGAGCTTTTACCCCAAAAAGAGCTTGGTTGTCCCTGCATTATGCATATTTAAGTCAGATTTCTTAAAAATCACTTCACTATATAAAGTATGCCTAATGCAAGGCCGACTCAGCTCTTATTACACGATAAGCTTCCATAAAGAGGTCGGCAAGTTGTAACTTACCCCCAAGCTCGAGCTTTAGACACATTTCAAGATATAAAAAGGTTTAGTAACGTAGTTACCTAATATAATAGTTAATGTACGTAATAGATTTCCCTTTTATCTGTGAAAACTATATAACCCACCCTCAAAAAAGAATTCTATATTTTAATGGCCTATATGAATTACTTGAATATCTACAAATACCTAAATTACAGAGAATGGCAAAGCTTTCCGCTTCGCATTATTAGTGAAATGTATATACGGTAGTTTAACTAATAGATTGAAACACCCTACGAATTTGGTTAATTTATGTGAATTCAATGATGAGATGAGTCCCGGTCACAAGTATTTTGAAAATAAATTACTAGCTTAAATTACAATGCAAAATAATAGATAAAATCAGAGATATATGGGCCTAGATTTAAATAATTATTATTATTTATTGTTTTATATAGCGCCATTAAAATTCCGCAGGGATATACAAATCCACTAAAATGTAACTGTTTTAGCATTTAATAGACATTTATGAAACAAAGAAAATCAATTCACTCAATTAACATGTTAGACGATATAAAAACAAGTTGATAATTGCAGTGCCTATATGTCTTATCGTGGTACTCTTCAAGAGGTTCTAATACTCAGGGTGTCTTAAGGGAATGTATCTAACTTGCTTGTAGATCCAGCCTGTGATTTAGAATTATATACAGCCGTTTTTGCAGTGAAACACACAAATATGCCGATGCAGTCTGGTTCCTGGAATCGCTCATCACATTCGACACACAAGTCCATACTTTCGGGGCATATAATGGAATTTGCCGCATTTTTATCATCGATGCTATAGATCCCTCGTAAATGGTTATTTTCCACCCTGTATATTTCTGGTATAAACTAACAGAATTCCTTTCGAAGTTCATGAATGACAGGTTAGAAAAAAAAACATGCTTTAGGCCTGTGTGCTACTCAGGAAATCCAGCCCTTGACCTCCCTATTAAATTGATCAACAACAGTGGTTTAGGGTATAACATTTTATGTAAGCAGGTGTGAGGATCTTGCATCATCCTTTACCCCAAATCCATTCAGCCTCCATACACATAGTTCAGAAATGTCTTAATATTTTTTTATCATTATATTTTATTTATATGGCACCAACATATTTTGTAGTGCTGTACAACGGGTTAAAAAGACAGAAATACAGCCAAAAGCGGACAGATAATATAAAGAACCCTGATTGTTGGACATGTATTAACAAAACATAAATGTATATGTGCTTTTCGAATCAAAATCCTCTTGTTTCCTATATAATAAATAGAAAAAAAACCAATAGTTAAAATTTTCACATAATTTCTCCTTACTATACCACTAAATTGCACGTAAAATGCTGTAAAAATAACAAATGTAATCCAATACATGCTATGGTTTGATGTAACAAGCACACAAGTCCTCTGCCTCATATGGTCGATAATAAATGTATATGTATTTCCCTATATCATGTAAAATAACTCATCTTTGGATCATAAAAATATACACTTTCATTTTTCCCTTTAATTTCACTTTAACGCTTGCTGTTTTGTTAAAAAAGCACATATATATTTTTTTTCAGTTTGACTTTCAGGTTTAATAGCCGTTCATTCTTGCTAAACCCCCCACCAACGCTAATGACTGATAGCAGAAAGACTTCTTTCTAAAGGCTGTAAAATAAAATTCAGTTCCTGCTACTACAGGCTTATTTTGTTACTTGATTAAAAGGCTGACAAGGAACATAAATACATTATTTCTTCCATGGCTGCAAATCACTCAGAACCTTTACCTTGAGAATTACCTACACTGGTATCTATAGTGTATTTCAAGTAAAGAAAAAAAATCAATTTCTAGGCAATCTACAAGAGTATTCCAGTGACAATGACACTATTAAATCCTCTCTCAGGGTCTGATTTATCCAAGTGATTCACTTACAGGCCGCGCATCGGGGCCAGCGCAAGACTTAACATGACCCAGTGTGATGACCTTAGCAAAAAAGCAGAGATATTGAAATACCTTGCGTTATATGTGTGTTTTTAGTAAACAACAAAAAAACAAAAACATAAATTAAACACATTTCCATTAAGATTGCTACATTAGAAGGAAAAATTGTTGGAGTTGTAAAGAGGCAGAAGACCCCTGTTTTTTAACTCAAAACTTTTTTGAACTCCTATAACTTGCACTTTTTTTGAATGAAGGAAGACAGTTTTGGATTATACCATAATAAGAACGATTAAAATAATTTCAATCTCTGCTCGTTTGGGTAAGTCATCGGTATTAAATGATTGATGGAGTTGGGTATGGAGAGATGGCTTCATACCTTCGTATCTTCAGGCATTGGTGGAGCGGACTATACAAGGAGCACCAGAAGAAAGATCTGTAAAACAGAAGCAAAGACATTTTATAGTCAATAATAATTTTTAAAATGATCTATTAATTATTTTGATCATTACCTATCATATGTACACCTACCACTAGAAGTGCATAATTACAGTATACCAGTATACCACAGCAGTTACAAAAGGACTCCTTGTCATGGAGGACAATTTCCTATGTCATGCCAGCTTTCCTGCCATTTTTTTTTTCTATGCTTAAAAAATGTGGTATATTCTAAATAAATTATGTATTTGGGATTCTGTAATTTCAGAGAGCCATTCTTAACAATTTATAAAGTAAGTGACGGTTATAACCTGTGCAATTCGGATGAATATGCAAATAGAATACATTGTTACTAATGTCATCACATCGATTACTGGTTGCAGTTGGTCTCCTACAGTACCATTAATGTCCACTAGGAGAAGAAAACTAAGCGTGTGATCCTACAGTAAAAAAAAGTTTTTTATTAGTTCTCAAAATTAGTCAATTTTGCATTTTTTGTATTGATATAATTAGCTTTAAGTGGTACAGAGTACTTTGACCAAACACATTTTGCTGCGAAATATTTGTAATGAACTGTATACAACGATTATTCTACTTTTAAACATGTATCCACCCCATTGAGTGCTTAGCTTAAAGTTCTTATAGTTGTACTCTTTCTTGAAGATGCCATGTGCCGCTAGAAGGAAAAAGCTTTTTCTTTACAACAGTGTATCAGTGCCACAACTGAAGTTATTCTGTGCTAATGAGAGTCATTTTCAGCCAAAAGGTTCTCCAACGATCCTTTACCAGTCAATGAGATATCTGTCATCAGATTGTCTCGACTGTTGAAAGACTCCTTGCTGAGACCGTAATAAGTACAAAGTGCTATAGATTTTGCAATGAATGAATCGCAGAATGATGCGAGGTGTGTAGCGAGAAAAAAAGGCAATTGTACATTAGACAGGTGTACAATAACAAAGATAATTTAACTTCCTATACATTTACACAACTTCATACTGATATGGACCAACATGGAAAAAAAGATTACAGCAGTAAGATAAATTAAATAAAATATAAGTAAATATTTTTATATAACATACAAAATGTGTCACATGGAATAATATTCAGAAATAAAGTATTTTTTTGCTTGTAATTCATCTTAAGAACAATATTAATACAAATAAACTATTGAAGTAATTCCTACTTTAATAATAATAATAATTATCCTACAACGCGACTTTAATAATAAAAAATGTTCATGAGCTGTATATAATCTTGTTCATTCCGTTAAGGTTTATGTGATAGAAGATCATTTAGTTAATGGCTATGAGACAATGGGGCAGTAAGTAAAATTAAAAACAATCAGTATGGTATTTGTTATAAAGCAGCTCGTAAAAGCAGTCATAATAAACATAAATCTAGAGCGTGTCGCGTTCAGTAAGAGAAAGAAAAAGAAAAAAAAAAGCAGGATTTCCCGGCCTGGCTTATAGAAAACAGGAGGTAGCTGTGTGTAAGGAGCACTGGTTTAATATGATTGGGCTATAACAGACAATCTATTTACAGCGAGCTCTAGGGATCTTATAAACAAATGTTGAGTAATTTCAGCCAGCAGTAATTACCCTTGCAGCTGACAAGGGTAGCATGATACGTTCTCCTTCACCTTCAGTCTAGTCCAGAAGGCATTGTACACAATGCCACTTACTTCTAATTATTTTTGCAGTTCTAGGGATAAAGACCAAAGCATGTTATTATAAAACATTTTAGAGCCGTTTTAAAAGCTTGTTTATTGCAACAATTAAAAGCCGTAACAGTTACGGCTCTTACAAGATTCCCTTATAGGGATTGTGATGTTGGGCAAAAAAATGATAAGCAGAAAGCTGTGAAATCTTTCGTTTTTGTTTACTCTCTCTTTTACTTTTTTTGCTTTTCTCTTTTCTTCTCTCTCTTTCTTTTCTCTCGTTGCTTTCTTTCTTTCCTATGTAGACAAGGCTGGAGAAATCAATTTAATTGCAGCAAAGACTGTTATAATTAAAAGATATTTTGACTTACTTCAACGTATGAAATTTAAAGAGGAGCATCGCAATATAATAGGTGTTGAAGCTTATTTGTGGTTCTCACTCCTTGTCGTATGGTGAGGTAGCGGCAAAATAACAGAGCATGAAAAAAAAAAACTGCCTGCTATTTAAGACCATCAAGATTTTCTTATAGAAGACTTGTCCAACCCTCCCAGACTAAACATCCTCCACCTTCTCTTTCACTGAATAAACATGCCAAGGTAGATCCCGTGAATTAACCCCTTAAGGACAATGGGCGGTCCCTAAACCCATTGAAAACATTGCATTTTGAGCCCGTACATGTACGGGCTGTACCATTAAGGGGTTAAATGCCCCAGACACATGTTCTGACATGGCCCCAGGTAGCCTTTAGTAAGCAGGCAGTGGGATGGAAGTAGATATGGTCAAACACTGCTTGCCTTAATGCGAGGACATGCTCATGTGATAATACTTGCATGCACATGCAAAAAAACATAAAAACTAATCATGATAGTCTTTGAGCAGAAGCATACTCCAAAAAATCAGGCGACTTAACATCATTAAAATTACATACTGATGCAATGAGTTACCTTCAAACCTTCAAAGATATATACGGTATTGCTCAGTGTGGCGAGATATAGATTTACTTTAATTCAAAGAATGTATTTTGTAAAGGAAATGAGGCAATTATGATGCTAGATATATATATTTTCATTAAAGTGGTGTATTCAGTAATATAGTTTGGCATTGAAGGGAAGTGGGTTTTATTTTGTTTCAATAAACTTCCTTTATCTGCAAACCTGGGAACCGCCATTGTTGCGACGTTATATTTGGGGGGACTTAACCCGCTTAAACACCGATCAGATGTCAATAAGATAACTTTCTATCTAATGAAGATGTTTTGTGATGGTCAAGACAGATGTGCTTGTTTAGTAGAACTAGAACACATAACTAAGATGAAGTTGTTTATATACCTTTTGTGACAACTAGAATTCTTTTAAAGCAGAAAACAATATGATGGTAACTTGGTTTCATTGAGATGCTAGAAATAAAAAAATGGAATGGAATTCTTCTTTCAACTTCAATAATAGTCTGATGCTTTTATAGATTACTCTATTCTAATTTCTGTTTAATATTGAAGTTCTCTTCAATATTGAAGTGGCTACCCCACTTTACCATTTGCCCAGAAGTGACCTTCAGAAACAATTTCTTCATTAGAAACAAGGTGGCTAGATAAAAAAAAATAAAAAAAAAGTGGAACAATTTGTTTAAAATTGGAGTTAAATCGGTGAAACCAATTAACTAATGGTATTCTTATAATTTTATGCCTGTAATTGCATGCACTGCATGTCACAATGCAAAGAGATTCCTAATGACTTGCAAATGACAGAAGATGCAAATTCCGAGATCAACCTCTGTCACACTAATGAAAGTGTAGACATTGTAAATAAACCACAAAGATAAATCAAGTAGGGTGAGGCCAACCTATATTCACTGCTTGCGGCTTACTACCAACGAGTCTTGAGTTAATTGCATTCAGAAATCTATTGTTCACCCCTGCCTGGAGTTTAAAGGGTTAAGCGTGGACTGCTATAAACAAGCATCACTCTTATTGAATTATCCAGAAGCTATTGGTTTAGGAATAACTCCATCCGCAGTAAGCCTGCGAGTGGGATATAGACAAAAGACCGTGTGAAGTCAGGCTTAATATAATTTACTCAGAAAATGCATCCCAAGAAGTTTTTCCTTCGCAATGTAATAAAACTGCATATGTGCCAAACTACCCAAAAATAATTGGAATAGTCATTGAACTGTAATGTGTTCTGGTTTACAAACACCATGGACAGAATGGTTTTCACAAAGCTTCCATCCGCCTCAATAAATTCAGCTCAAGTACCTGCGATATGAATTGACAGCAAGTACCTAAACCCCAAAAGTGTATTATTTACATTTTTTGATATGTTACATTGCATTACATCTTGTCATCTTGCATTCCGTCACAAACAGATACAATGTGGCGTAACTTAATGTGACATGAGAGCCATCTCGAGAAAACATATCTCAACGTGGTTATTCCTGCTTTCTAAATATAGTGGATTTTGTAAATATTTTTTTCCTGGGAACAATGCTTACATCTATTACATTAAAGGGACACTCCAGCCATCATATGTCCTTTAATGCATATGCTAGCTAAGCGCTTCCTTTACATTTTCATGTTTTTTATAAATGTATGGATTCTGAAGAATTCCCCTTTATGCATTTGCCTCTCCCCCACCCCAGCTCTTTGGCTTTTAAGAGAAGTGTTTGGCCAAAGACATCTCCTGCTACTTGCACTTGGGTCATATTCTCAGTCAGCTTCAGCACTGGCTCAATAAGAGTCCTCGATGGGGTCTAACGAGACCCTGGGCACGTGCATTGAATGCACCTACATTGATTTCATCCAATAATCGGTGTTGTTGGTTGACGGAAGTTCATAGTTGCCCACCAATTAAAGTAAAGAAGCATAGATGCCAAGTCAAAAAATTTTTTTGTTTTATTGAGGCAGTGAAGCATGTGCATATTGCTTCACTGAGCCATAAAAAATATTAAGCATGATGGTTCATTGACAACCAGATTTTTGTCTATTTTGTATTTTTTTGTTCTATTATTTAGTTATTTTGGATTACTTCTAGACATGTATCCAAACATATATCTTACAACACGACATATTTGAAATTGCATTAAGATAGATAGATAGATAGATAGATAGATAGATAGATAGATAGATGGATAGATAGATAGAAAACACAGTAGGTACAGGCTACTTGTGTAATTATCCAATAAAGATATTTATTAACTATTTACAAGGATGTTGTTAAAGAAGAAGTAACCTAAGTTAATGCAGAGGATATAAGTAGCTAAAATGGCAAAGGTACTTTGTATCTTGCCCTGTTTTGTGACATTTCCCCACCTATTAGTGTATGTTTTCAGCGGCAAAGAAATACACAATTAAAATACCGGTGCACTTCGCCAATTAGTTCCATCGTAAAATGTTGAAGGGGTAAGAGGAGGGTTTAGGATACAGCCCTGCCGAGCCTTCCAGCTCAAAAACAGTCGAATACAACACACGTTCCATCCAATTATAGATAGGATTCCGTCTGCATCGATCACATCCTAATTGCTAAGTATACAATGATAATCTGTATACAGCAGCTAGTTTAAAATAAGTAATGTGGAATAAATTGCAGGACTAACGGAGTGCCATCAGGTTGTTCGCACCATTGTAGGCCACTTATTTTCCGAGATGTGGTTTGAAGATAAACACTAATTTATCCTTATTCCCAAGACTGGCAGATGTCACTTTGCTCAGGGTGGGACGCGAACGGCAGCTATCTTCTCGTTGATGAAATGAAAATGCAGAAATCCGAGAGGACCTTAGGGATTTCAATGGTCATTTGCGGCCAACAAAAGGCCAGGGTGAGATGCTGTGCTAATTTCAGGCCGAACGCTGCAAACTGTTGGAGCTTCATTTCATCTTACATTTTTTTTATTTATTTATTTAATTCTGTGCTCATAGCGGCCAAAGCCGCAAATTTATGCTACAATTGACTGCAAAACTGTTAATTGGTTTCCTTATATTTTCTGTTCATTAAAATACGTGCAAAGAAACATTTGTTAAAAGGCAGATATCTAAACGTTGCTTGCAATTAGTATTTCAGCTACACGGTAAACATGTCAAATAATTTGTAGCTTTGGGCGCACAAAGAAAATGTATTAATTTAAGTTGTCCTTAATATGTAAATAGGCAATCCTGACGCTATGCCGTATATTTTTTTTATTAAAATTTGACATAAAAGGAACAATTTGATAAAAGAAAAAAATATACAATAGGAAAAGGTGTATAATTGATTTATATTACGTGAATAGAGATATATAACACATATATATATATATATATATATAACACATAGTTAGCACTTTTACTTATTAATGATACATCACAAAATTGCATAAATATTTATTCATATATACACTTACATATATACATATATATACAGTATACTCACCATGCTAGAAATGCATATCCATGGCTCTTAATATTTATAGTCTGGTTCTCCAGCCTATAAATTTTGCAAGAAGATGTGAATGGAATATAGATTTTAAAAAAAATGTGAGACTGGGTTTTTCTGCTTTGCTTTTTTTCTGTGCAAGGATAAAATGTTACCAGTACCAGGTAAAATAATGCATAGTTTATTGTTTCAGGGCATAATGTTTCATGTGTTCAATAATTGATAAGCAAAAAGGATGGATATGCAACATACTAAAGTCATGCAAAGACTGGGGGTGAAGATTTAGGTATTTGGAAAATACAACTGAATTTATACTGATTTTGACATGTACAGGACCCCTCATGCCCTTAAATGTGTTTTCCACCAAACTAACGTGACCTGATGGCAAGCCAGACAACTGTAGGTGGTTCCTTTCACATCTAGTGGACTTAAAGAATAGCTTTGATCTGATGAAAACTGGAGCAGTGTCCTTTATGGATGAGCTGTGTTTACTCAGGGCTGTCAGGTTGGGACTCCTCTTCCGTTGTGTCTTCTTTTCTCAGAAGCAAAGTTTTTATCTTTTCTTAGCATCTTTATTTTAGAGTCAGTGCTGCCATCCCTGAAATCCAAGCTGTGCTGGTTTTGAAGGATATTTATTAGACTTGTGTGATTCATATAAATTTAAAATGTACCAAATTTTGGTAAATTCTGCAATTTCTACAAAGCCACGAAAAGGAGACCAGACCCCCCCACACACAAATCGGACTCAGACGAAGCAAGTCTCAGAATTTTCGTCCAAAATTTGTGAGCCCCCATTTACTCTCACTCTCCTATACACTCTCATTCTGATCCACTCTCTCAGGTTCTCTAAATGTTTCCTTACCTTTTCTGCCGACCATTTCCACTTCTGCCAATTCTATCTTCAATCTGCTGTTTTCAATCTTCTATCTCCCTCCACTCCGGACATAACCTGGCGGAAACATTCGCCAAAATGGTGGTGCTTTTGGTGATGTCTTCTCACTGATCCTCCAATAAAGGGAGAGGATGTCACCGAAAGCACTGCCATTTTGCCCTAACTTGCACTCAGGGCAATACAGTGATCTGCCCGGTGACGTCCTCTTCCCGATCCTCTCGCCCAATCCACCAACTTGAACTCGGAAATGGTCAGCAGAAGTGGTCAGGAGACAATGTTGGGAAACATTTAGAGAGTGTGAGAGTGAATGTGGGCACTGGGCAACAAGTTCCACTCCCGAATTTAAAATGCCCCCTGAATTTTTGGCCGAACAGAATGGGCAGGGAACGAAAAAAGAAAAAAAACGAACCAAAAAATTTGTCCAAATCCTTTTTGGCCCATTTGCACTTGTGTAATATTAATATCTTTAGTTTTATTTTCTTTTAACGGTATATTATTTAATGGCTAATGTTGTACTACTTTAGGGGAGTGGTCTCTATTGCTTGTACGTAGCTTACTTACGCTTACTTTCTCGGTGATCACGCCAAATGTACTAGAGATTTGTTGCTTCAAACAATAACCTCTGTAGTCCTTGTTACGCTGTATGCCATCATTATTACATTTAACATATGACACATTTCATGGGTGCTATTCTTATATGAAGAATGATTGACTGCACACAGCCAGTAATTGTCATCACTTGAGCAAAGAAGGTTTGAGGGTGTTAATCAGGGGCATACCTAGAGTATTTGGCATCCAAAATGTTGGCCAGAGTATCTATTTTGCAAAATTTTTATCTGTATGTCACCGGGCACCCCCCCGATGAGTGGCACTGGGGGCGTACCACCCCCCTTGCCCCCCTTTAGGTGCGCTACTGCCATTAATGCCACTAAAAATAGCAAAAAAATTCTGCCATAGAATATCTTTACTCACCGCCGCTATCAATGTCATAGTGAGGATTTTTTTTAATACATGTGATCAATAAAATCACCATTATCATCTTAATAGAGTAGTGAGATATGTTTTTTAATGTAATCAATAAGGTGTTTAAGTTTAATATACTGGAATTTCATGGTTACAACTTTCAAATGGGCTTCTGAGAGATGGTAAAAAAATGTCCATTAAAGTTTATTTCTTAACATTCTACGACCAATCAATTAAAAATCTGCTGCATGTGTGGTTTAAACTAATGCAGCAGCAAACCATCGTTAACATTTCCTATAAAAAGATAGAATAATGTAAGTTATGAGTGCATACTTATATTTGATTAAAGTATGGCACGACCAACCTACAAACATGATACTTGATTTAATTTGCATTTTGTTGGGTTTATTTCACTTTCACGTGCTCTCTCACTCTCATCCACTCTCTGACATGCTCTCTCTCTCTTGCCCTCTGTCTCCTTACCTTGTCTGTGTCTCTCCTGCTTCGTATTCTCTGTTTCTTCTGCCGTCTACAGGGGCCCGCTTGACCTGCCTCTCCACAGTGTTATCGTGGTCTGGTGTAGTACTTCCGCAACAGTAAGTACAGTGGAACTACAATAAAATGTACGGAAAGCCAGAAAAAGAGGACAAGAAAGAAGACAGAAGGTTGACTTGACACGCAGTTTTTCCTCGCCACCAAAATCATTTACACAAATACAAGGATCATTAAACCGAAGTAAAATATCGACAAGGCATTAAACATATATCCTTCCTAATGGTAACTAATGTGGCAGCAGACTGGGTGATAATAAAGAGGTAACTAAGAAATATAAAAGTATCATGGAAGAACAAATACATCTCTTTGAGCATTAAGACTGAGTGCTGTATATAGTAATGCAGGTTAGCATTGAAGAAATATTATATAAAAGCAGGACACGCTGTAGGCCAGGCTATTAAGCGGCTGTCCATCCTTAGTGAGTTAATTTAAAACCTTTTTCTATATGGTATTTTGGCCTTCTGGGATTTCTTGGGGGCCACCCCAACTGGAAAGGTGAGTCCAAACACAGACCTCCTTCCTCTGTTGGAACTAGAAGGATACCAACTGGATCTTAGTGATGAGGACCATGAAGGCTAAGACAGACATCTGGGCTTGTTGGTTCCCTGGTGCAGTGGAAATTTGCTTCTCTTTTAGGTTCTGGGCCAACCTTGAGGGCCAAATCAGACAGATATATCAATGGAGTTTTTCCTCAGAAATAGCTAGACAAGACAGCTACAAACTGAGATGCTCCTGAGTGAGGATGCACAGTAGGACAGACAATTAAGTAGATGCCGGTACTTGGCAAGTTAATGGCAAACCTTTTTGTATGGTAGCACTGAAGATTGTTTTGTCTTTATCCGCAGACATGTGATATTTTCGACTACTATACTTTCCCTGTTTAAAAACTGAAATGACTGATTATGTCAACACTAAAGAAGTCAGGCATGCTCAAGGAAACTAGGCCTAGAGCCTTCATACCCTTAACTCCTTTACCCAACCACATTAAGTTGACGACAGGAGACACTGAAGTGGATAAGGGCCTTGACCACAGCTTTATTATGACCGCCAATGACCGCCCTTCTCCTAATCACCTAATCACAGAAATGTCCTAAGAATGCTCGCTTAGGTCGTCTACCTCCTCTTATAAACCCCTTCATTACCACATTGTTGCCCCATACAGCCCATCAAAGAAAACTATCAAGGAATGCCTCTTGCAATATTTACAATCTATTAGATTGAAAGCTTACAAGAGCAGGGCCTTCCTCCTGTATCTCTTTGTGTATTGTCAAGTTTAAATAGCATTAATTACTTGATCTGTCCTTACGTTATTACAAATAGAAATAAGAGCAGATCATGTTTACATTTTTTTTCAGGATGAATAAAGAAATAGCAGGGTTCTTGTTGGGTTCATTGACAGTTCGGTGCTATAACCATTCATGTAATTAGTCGAGCGAAAGGGGTTTGTTTTTGCAGCCTTAGAAAACTTTTCCCACATGGATGAACCGACGGTCAGGAGACGTTAGGGAACATTAACTGTCTGTGTATTTCTGCAGGGCTCTAGAGGAAGCGCCTGGGAACCGGGGCTCGATGTCTTAAGAACCCTGGGACACAAGACATCAGCGTCTACCTTTCATCTTAGCATAGATCTGGAGAGGGTTCAAACCGCAGACGCATCTTAATTCTCACTAATTCATTTGCTTCCCTGATTCACTTGGCTTGGATAACCTGCGAATAATAATGAACCAGCGAGGGGAGTTCTTCTTAGTCCTCTGTCTTTGAATGTGCTCAGCATGGATTGAAAGCTTCTGTGAATTTTCCAAGAAGGAAATAATCTGATTACTCTTGGCAGTTATTGCTAGTCATAAGATTGTAGAGTATTTTATGCTTCCTTGTGAGTGTCAGAAAATATCAGCAATTATTTGGCTTCGTTTTTTTCCCATTATTTCTCTATTCTTTTCGGTGGTTCGCTTGTAAATATTTATCTCTTGGACACACGTTTATGCAAAGTAACACCACGCTTACTGCCAGCTGTTAATAACCTGCTTATCTCGCAGCAGTAAATCAAGAAGAAAAAAAATCAAGACTGGACTGCAAGAGGTCATCAATAAAACATGGCATATATAGATTAAATATAAATACAATTACTGTTGGTCATTGTTTCCTAGCGTTATAATATATTGAGAGGGCTGCACTTTCCATAACAAATAGGTTGACGTCCCTGTTCGGTTTTGCTACTGAAACAATTTACACAAATAAAGGGATTGTTAAGTAGAAGCAAACTATTGACACTGTATTATATATATATATATATCACTATCATTCTGTATAATAGTAATTAAATTGGGAAGAGACTGCAAAGTTACCCATTTTGTAGATAATAATTCTAGTTACTGCGTAAGAATGATCTTTAACAAAATAGTGCCAATTTGAGACAAATGTGGATTTTGCAATGGGATTGACAGTTTGACAGCACTTATAATCCACTTCTAATTGTTCTGTATTGATACAGAATTAACTTTTCATTTACTTATTTTTTTTACTAATACGTTATACGTTGAGACGTGTAAATGCATGCATGCTGATGACGTTCTGTTTGCTCATGAAAGCAGGGTATTTAGATTTTTTTTTTTTAAATTGAATAATTTTTTAATGAGGAGGAGCGGAAAAAATATTGGAGCCAGGGATGGAAATTTAGAATAACCTTTATGAGAAATGGTAGATAAAAACAGGACATCTGCATGGTTTCCTCTATTCCATATTGACTTTTGTGTGATCTTCAACTTATATTATCCACCACAGACAAGCAGTGAACAAGCAGAAGCATAAAAAGTACGCCTAACTTGAGTTGGTGCTCAACTTGGTGCCTATTATTTTAGAAAGTCAGGTTTGGAATAGGTGAATGGGTAGAAATAAGAATAGGGAGACTAGTAAAGATAGGATAACAGAGTCTGTGGGACATGAAACTAGTAACAAACTAATGGCGGAAACCAAATGGTTCACCAACTGGGATGCTCAGATATCAATAATTTTGGCTAAAATATAAAGAGGTTAGCTTCAGACTGCATTATTCTTAGTATTTGCCGATTAATCACGAGACCCTGAGATTGGTGTAAAAACTCTGAAAGAGAAACGAGAAAGAGATGGGGAAATGAGACTGAAAAAAAGAGATGGAAAAACGCATTAAATTTACTTCTAATTGGAGACCAGGAGAGCTGTTAACAATTAGTACAAATATTATTAACTAAAAAATGCTACCTCGAGAAATTTTGGGAAATGTCTTGGGACACATAATAAAGTATCAGAGAACAGAGGTCCAAGTCACGGCTTAGAAGTTTTGTCTCTAGGAAATTTTGAAGCCTAATCTACGTTCGAATTCCCACTAATTAACAATTACCATAGAAGAGATAATTATTTAGAACATATGTTTTAATGAACAGTTTTGTTTTATACGATACCGAAATATGTTTTCTTTTTCAGATCTCTAGCTGATTCCAAAGTAGATCATTTGTGGCTGTCGTAAGGCATCAGATGCTCAATGCTAACGCATTTGTACAGAAAGGGTTAATACATAAATTGTGCAGTGTTTGACGTTGCATGTTTTACAGCTGTTTTTAGAATGGTACGCTGTTAATGCTCATTATTTCTTAAAAAATGGTAAGCCTTCCACGATATGCAGCCGTCAGCAGAGAAACATATACTGATGAATAGTCTGGGTTTTCCTTCATATCTAGTTATTTCACCTCAAACCGAGTGATATAATGATCAGGAAAAGTATAAGCATATGTATAACAATCTGGATGTAAGGAAATATTACGGTACTGATTTCTTGCAAGAAATATTTCATGATTGACGTTCACTTTTTATGGTGGAAAAATGATGGTTACCTTTTTGGAACGAGCTACAGCAAATTGTAATTTTAAGATATTTTAAAATAGGGAATGGACGTTTTGCTTGGATTAGAAAAGGAAATGATGAAACATCACATTTTAGTTTCACATAAGTATACTCATTTTCTATATTGATACAAAAGTGTGAGAAAAGCATGTATTATAATGGAAAAGTTATATATTTTTTAAAAGAACTTGTGAAAATAAATACTTTTTGTAAAATAATTGAACAGGGTTCTTTGCGATTCACACTTAAAAAATATATATATATTTTGAATTTGTGAACCTTTTAGAGACTACATGGTCAGAAAATCTGTGCCAATTTCCTTGCCCTGAAATGCAAATTTACAATGTATATGTAACGTGTGGGTAGGCAGAACACAGCAACCAACATCATAGTGAGCGCAATTGTGACGGAAGTTGCCGCCATGTTATGCCCGCGGAGATGTGGAAGAAGATAGCAGATTAAGGATTGAAGATTCAAGATAGAGAAGAGAAGAAAGAAGAGTAGAGGATATAGAAGAGGTCAGCGGAGAAGGTATGCAAACATTTAGAGAGTGTGATAGAGTGAATGAGAGTGTGAGAGTGTGCAGAGTCAATGTGGACCCATGAATTTTGGACTAAAATTTAGAGCTTTTTGCTTTATTTTTGTCCAAATCATGGGGGACTGGCCTCATTTTCAAGGCTTCGTACGAATGACTGAATTTACCAAAATTCCATAAATTTGAAATTTGTAAAAACTTGAATACAATGTGTAATAGTTATATGAGATAAAGAGAAAATAAAATCTTTGGTATATTGTAATACATTTTATTGGGCCAATGTAGAAAAAAGATTACATAAGTCTCTTCTTCGACATGTATATTCACAAATGTTGCTTTTGCCAGTATAGTAGAATCCTAACCCACTGAATCCTGTGTTATTAGGGGATCATGATTGTAATATTTAGCCTTCGCAGACTGTAGTAAATAGAAACCATCACATAGTATACGAACCAGAGAGGTTTATATCTCTAAAGAAAACCATCTCTAAATTACCACTGGTTTGTGACACCGTCCCTTGTGCTATGCTTAGAAAGTATATGAGTGCTTGTATGTTAACCTGATGGAGTGTAGCTTTGTTACCCTTGCTTTCCTTTATTATGCACCATCATGCCAATAAACTAAGCATTAACTGTGTCTGTGCACTCCGAGGACTGGATTTATCAAGCAACCTATTTTAGTGTGTATTAAATTAAAGTCACATTTGTCAAGAGGCATGAAAAAACAATTACACAAGAATGATGGGGGAACGAATACATTGCATAAATATAAATAGCAACAATAAAAATGCAGATACTAATGTACACCAAGCAAGCAGTCAGAAATATCGTACCAAATTAATTAGTCTTAATCTCAATACAGATACACAATACAGATACACAATACACAGACCGGAGAGAAAAAAAATGAAAGACTCATTTTGATTTGTATTTGAATTTTATTTTTGTAAATGTCTATCTTGCTAGATCCGGCATAGCCAACTATAAGGTCTATTAGTGTAAAATTAAAGCATTTAGGAGTAACAACAGCTCAGCCGGGAAACAGCAGACCGCACAAACACTCACAAAATGGGGCCAATGAGTGCTTTGGAGCATAACGTAAAAAATCGCCTGTCCTCGGAGTTCCAAACGGCCTCTGAAAGCAACATCAGCACAAGCTCTGTGTGTCGGGAGCTTCGTGAAATGGATTAATGCTACAACAAAAAAAGATATTTTAGACAATTGTATGCTTCCAACTTTGTGGCAACAATTTGGGGAAGGCAATTTCCTGCTCCAGCACGACTGCGCCCCTGTGCACAAATGAAGGCCCACAGCAGAAGGGTTCTCCAGAGATAGAACGAGTTTCTTCTATTCTAAAATCTCATATTAATTATGGAAGAGAGACATTTATTGGTTGTGTCACTGGATACGAGTGTATTGGTAAAGGAAAACCTTTAATACTTGACCACGCTACGTTAAGAAAGAACTATAAATATACATGATAAGATGTTCAAGTACATGTTGTGAAGCGATCAGACTATCATCATGGCACACAATCAAAATATGCACCAAAATAAATCCCCAAACACATCATTAATGAATGTCTAGGTAACTGTGGTAGTCTTGCATACCCCAGAAGGCACTATTACCTTCTAATGCCCAATTTATTCTCAATTAGATACTCTCAAGAGACTCAGTTCTAAAAATGCATTCATCCCTTTAGCTAAAAGAAGTTCCAGGAGAAGCATTGTGTTCAGTAGACGAGGCAAAGGAAACATCTTGTGTCAACAATGAGACAAGAAAATCCAGCGGCAGAGGGACCAACTTTGAGCATGGTTTTACGAGACATGCTTCCGGTATTTCATGAGAATTTTAGTTCTGTACGGTTTCTCATCTTTTGCCTACACCCTGAGATTTTTGGGCCCACCCTGTACAACCTATGCCTTTTCAAACTTTAATTATGTGTGATATAATAATGTATCGGTTTACCTTAGTCTGTCAAATCTGGTTTTGTCATTCTCTTTGAATACACGCTACCGTTCAAAAAGTTAATAGGAAAAGTCCTTTGTTTTTGAAAGAAAAAGCTAATTTTGTCCAATCAAATAACATGAAATGGATCAGAAATCCAGCGCAGACGGAGTTAATGTTGTAAATTACTATTGTAGCTGCAAACTGATGATTTTTAATGGAATATCTTCATAGGCGTACAGAGGCGCTTTATCACTCCCCTCACTCCTGTGTTCCAACGGCACGTTGTGTTCCCTAATCCAAGTGTAAGTTTAAAAGGCTAATTGATCGTTAGAAAACGCCATGTGCAATTACGTTACAGCTAGAAATTTCCTTGTTTTCCATGAAAACCGCTAAGCGACCCCAAACTTTTGAACGGCAGTGTATATATTGTATGCAGCTCTACCTTAATAGTTGGTGCTGTATAAATAAAATATAATAATAATAGGGTCAGGCTGTTTAGAATAGGTTATCTGTGGTAGATTATTGAAGATTGTGTGTAGTTTTGAGACTAGTTTTTGATACTTCTGCTTATTGGAACTTTTTCCAATGACTCCTGTTGTGTACATGTGTGCTTATTATACCTATAAGGCAAACCGTAGTGTTGGCTTAGAGTCCATGTTTCTAACAGTCCAGTGGCAAGCAAGCTGGAGTGGCTTAAAGATCGCATCAATTCCCACTAATGTCTTAGTTGCGTTAGAAACGCACATATTTTAATCACCAAACAGCACACATATCCCTTTTGCCGGCACCTATTTCCTATTCAATGCATCAACTGAGTTTTCTTTTAGCAAAAACAATACATAGTATATAAATATGTAACCAATAGGTAGCTTTCCAGCTGCTACAGAACCACGACTTTTATAATATGTGGCTGACCATGCGCTAAGGAGGGCTGATGGGAATTGTAGTTGAGCAACATCCTGTTGGTTACATCACAGATACATAAAACGTATGTTAAATGTTTATAATATGTGAGTTTATGTGTGCATTTTTTTCTCCCTTATCACTTCAATAAAAAACATAAACTTAACCCCTTAATGACAAAGCTCGTACATGTACGGGCTCAAAATGGATTGTTTTCAATGGGTTTAGGGACCGCCCATTGTCCTTAAGGGGTTAAAGTGCAATGGATTGCAGCATCTGGGGTATACGGCGCTTTTAAATAAGCAGCGTTATCGCTCCTTGTTGAAAAAAATGTTGTTTTATCTAAAAAGCTTCTTTTCTAACCACTGTCCAGCGATCCGTCGGCTTCTCACTTCTAAATGAGGACACTTTATCTTAAGGCTTCATAATCTTATGAGTCTATAATTGGAAACTTTAAAAAAAAAAATGGTGCTTTGTAAGCCCGCCAAATGATAGAAGGGAAAAAAAAAAAATATTCTAAATGAGGAAGGCTATAGCGGGATTAGACCATCAATGCTAGCCTGACTCCGCTCGACAGAGCCGTTTAATATTTTGACAGGACAAAATACAAAGCAGCATTTTATTCTGTGGAGACTTCACTAGACACAAGCGCAGAAGTGTCTGTGATCAATAAACTTCGCTGCGCGGAATGATTTATTTACAGCAACATATTATGTCGAGAAAAAGCCGTGATATTTTCACAGGGCTTGACGGCATAATGGGGGCCCTCTCAATCCTTACAAGGAAGGGTTATACTGTCATGGTTGGCTCAGGCAGTATTCAAAATGTTATCTGATCATCCTTAAAGACTGCGGAACGAGACAGATGATTAGTTACTTTAAAAGATTCCCATCATGCAGAAACTGATGATTTAATATAGTCAATGACAGACGATTCCATTTCTACGAGATAAAGTGCCTGTGGTTTGTATCAATCATAATAGAGTTATTATTGAGCATAACGGAAAAGCATGTTTAATATCATTAATTCCAGATATGTCGCTTTCCACATCTGGCATTCGTCCGCGGAGTACAATCACTCCGGGCTATCATTCCTGCCTGTGTGCGAGAGACTTCAGCGTTTTCCCCCTTTTTTTTTTGTAATTTCAAAATGTTTTTTAGCACCTCTAGCTAGGTGCAATAACAGTTTACAGATTACCAATGTCATCACATTTTGACAAACTTCGCAATCCGGGTTGACCTTCATCTTCAACCATCTGCTTACGTTCCCTCTTCTCCTCTCATGATTTTCTTTGAAGACTCCGCATTTACGGTGTCATACGTTTAACTCTAGGTCGGATGTGGGCCAGGCTGGGGACAAGTTATAAACATTGGGTATAAGACCATGAGAAGAACTGGCAATTCCATTTCAATGAACAAAAACCAGCCATCAGCCATTTGGATAATTATTCCAATAATAAACCCTATTTATCTTCCATAACGATAAATTACCATATGTAAATATTTTCGTTACATGCTAGAATGGTTTTGCATCAGCTTTCAAACGCTCACTCACTGGCTAGATACATCTTCTCATAGCATTGTGTTAATATTACAAATATAGGGACATTTGGCATGGCATAGAGTTTGCTGGTGAGTACACATACCAGGCAGCTTGCCAGGGTGGGCTACCTCTTCTTGGGTAGTACCTTTGTGAAGGCAGGGCTAGCCACACATAGAGGTAGAGCTAGCGGCACTAGAGCTAGTGGTGGGGCTAGCCCCAGGGAGGGACGTGGCCGGCCCCCGGGGAGGAAGAGGAGACAGAGAAAGAAGAAACTGTCCCGGAGACCCAGGGAAGCAGTGCTTTACCTGTAGACTCCTGCTCAAACCCAGAGAGCTTCCAGGTACAGTATGTGCATACAGGTGTTGGTTGCATGTACCAGATCTTGTTGCAGATGAAGCACAGGATGGAGTTGGTTGGATAATGCTCATAATGTGTGAAATATACCCAAAAAGAATAGTGCATAGTCTAAAATGAGACTTTTCTAATAAAAAGGCTATGCTGAAGGTCCAGAGGCTAAAAAACACATGAGAAGGATAAAAGGGAAATAAATAAAGAAATGGGGACTTGTTCATAAGCTAGTTATTGCAAACACAAACATACTTAAGAAAATATAGCTGGAATTGTTATAATGGTAGCAGAAATATTCAATAAACCAGAATTTCTTCTCCATATTAACAAATAACATATAGGGTCAATTAACTGAGATTATATTTGTAACATCAAAAGATACCGGAAAAAGTGCTTATTCTAAATAGCTTCAGAGCATTATTTATGTCTCCAGTACCCGGCTGCATCATTTTTCCAGTGGAAAAATCAGAGACAATGTTAGAAAATCTAATGGTAGATCAGCACATACAGGCTTGCTTGGAGAACTGTCCGCTATTGCTTGGAGAACTTTCATTTGCATTCATGTTATAAATAGTAGACATACTGCTATCCTAGCCTTTAAAAGCCCACAAGACTTTAGGCAATTCACATACTATATGTATTTGTACAAATTTTCATTGATACAGTAGCTTGTCCACATCAAACATGACATGTCCAAGCCCTTTGGCCCTTCCATTACACTCAATATTTACAAAGTGTTACAACTATAGTATAGCTTTACAAATCCTAAAAACGATGAGCTGAAGATCTCAGAGGATACTTCTATGACACTTAGCCTGGAACTAAATGGGGTAATACAATCGCTCTCATTGGAAAACACTTTGACCTTTTGTATAATAAAGATGACTCAATACTGTTGCAGATTAAACAGCGACAAAACACAGACGAAAGTTTAGGGGGGAAAAAGTTAACTATATAGATTTTTCACTAGTAAGTTCCATTAACAATGGAAAATACAAAATTCAGATGAAATTTTTAAAGCGAAACATTACCCGTGACTAATCATTCTCTAAATGTGGAGAAGCCCATAGAACAGTTATGCAGAAATTTCTGCAATTCTTTGTTAATTGATCCAAAACTAGATTAAGCAGAGTATGAGTCTGGCACTGGTGGTCTTTTATAAGGACTAAGCCGTGGTATTCTTGCTCACCTATTTTATATTACATCATATCCCAACATTATATTATGTTATAGAGGCTATATCGGCTAGGCATAGACCTCTTTAGTGTAATTGGGCTGGTTACTAGATCAGAAATCTACCCAACTGGCCCACTGACTAAGTTGTGCTGTGGAGAGTCTGATCACCCAATAGGGAAATCTGCCCCTGATTCCCAGCATTGGGGCTGCGCCCACCCAAGACCTTCCATCATAGAACTAGAACTCCTAGGCCACATACATTTATACCCTTAGAGATGGAATAGAAAAACATGGCGCAATATAAAAATAGGAGAGAGCATTTACTCATACCCTCATGCATGCTTTCTTATACCCCCTTGAGTACTTTCACATACCCTCTCGCTACTTTCACAAGCCCTATGGCTTTTAATTTTTTGAAGAAGAAAGGAGTTAATTTATTAAAACACATTGTAGTGATCAGAATTTTCTGCCAAACTTTGCAGACTTTGTTTTGAAGTCTTGATAGACGCTGCAAGAGTTGGACAAAATAAATGTTATTATATGAATAAGAATTATGTAACTGCACTCTTCTGAAAGATAATAAAAAAACGAATGATGCAACAAAAAATGTAAAGGATGTCAATAGATCCAAAACTCCTTCAAGGATTCAAGTTATTGTTATACGCCCACCAAAGGCTCATTAACATGTCATCTGTAAGTATCTATCCTACAGTATGGTTATTTGAAATGACAGTTTAATACTAAGCCTAAAATCCAAAAACAGATAGGGTCACCTCATACACTTATTTTTTGAGACATAAACATAACAAAAACAAAAAAAAGTATTGCGAGCAAGAAGAGACACTCATATACATGTGATGACAAGTTATACTAGTCCATTTTGCTGTCTGATGATGAAAGACCTTTCAATGGACACTCCATTGGTTTCTACAGTCGGTCTCCATTTAAAAAGATCTATTTTATATAATAATAAATATAGAATAATGAAAAATGATGGCATAATTTTGGTTTTCTAAGCATATTTATCTGGGTCTTTTGATTTAAATTGACTTAACCTAAATAAAACTGCACAATTTATATCAAAATTAGAAAGTTTCACATATATTTAAAAAAAAAATAGAAATAATAAACCTTTTTGCATTGTCACGATATTGCAAATTGGACCTTAGACCTTGGAATATATCAGATGACATACTAGACGCCATTAGCAAAAAAAACCCCAAAATTCAGTGTTTAATATGATTACTGGCCAGCTATTAAAATTGTATTTTCTATTAAATTGCCATGCAAACAATAAAGACATTCAGGTAACAGAAACAGGCAACAGTATAGTAATTTTAGTTTTAATATGAAATTTTGAAATAGCAAGGCAAATGTATTTATCAATGTGATTTTCTTAACATACTTTATGAAGTTACTGGTACATAACCTGTTCAATCATTTAAAAGTTAAAAGAGCATGAATAGGCAACACAGCACATTAGTAACAGGCAACTATTAACATAACTCAAAATATCCTTAATGATCTGATGTCCTATGTTGTATCCAGAGAATGTCCAGTTATATATTCAACATATTAAAGTCATTCTGCGGCCTTCTTATGATCTCACTTATAAGTCAGATGCAGGGCCAGACTGGAAATTATTAGGCGACACTGGCACTTTAAGGCCAGTGGCCAGCAGTTGACCACACACAGACGCATTGTACATTTTTATGCACAAGAATAGAATCAGTGAGTTTGTGGCTCTACTGACCACATATGCCAGATGGCCCGACCCGGCCAGGTTCCGATGATATATTATGACTACACTACAGAATACTGAGCTCTGTTTTTGTCCGTTCTGTCTTGTGGGGTTTCATTAAGACTTGTTTGAATCGGTAAATTCCAACCTGGAGGCCAGTCTATTTTGGACAAAAGTATAATACATTGCAGTAAATACTCTGGAGGCTTCTATTATCTTCCAGCAATGAATATTACATGCGAGTCTTGCATGCTTGTCATACAAAATAAAATGCACGTTGTTTTTTTTACATACATTTTCACATTAAAAAGTTCTTCATTGAAGGCTTCATCATGTAATTTTTTTGCTGTGAAAAAAAAAAACAAAATTAAAGGGACAGTCTACTTTTTAAAATGAGAAGTCTGAATAAACTAGTGTGAATAATCAAAAAGTAAGCTCTGATAATTTCCCCCTCTTTGTGTAGAGCATTCAAAATCTTGGCACATTTAACCTATAACAATGTATACTGTCAGGAGACAAATTATACTTTATATATTAAAACTTTAACCAGCGTCTGTTTTATCATTGAAGTATTTAAAGGATATTTACTTTGTAACAGAAAAGATTAACAATTTGCTTAAGTGAGGAATCACAGAAGACAAGATGCAGCTGGAACTAATTAACTCCTCTTGAGAGAAGTTGAAAAAAAACGTACGCAAGCTTGAAGAAAGAAGGATTACGAAGCAACAAAATCTCATATGTGTAATAACATTGATGAAGAGATGTCTTGTGGTCAATGTCCATCCAATGACCATCAAGGCTTCCATAGTATGGGAATACACTGTGAACGTCAGGAAAATAATAGAATATGATTCTGCCCTGAGAACAAAAATGAAACACTGTGTTTGCAAAGGGCAAATATGTTTAACACATGGCGAGGATCAATACTAAAAGGATCCTGTCACGAAACTTTGAGCAGCGGCTAATTTAGCTTTCTATAGCAGCATGCTCTACAACAGTATCTTCTGAGGTGTACACGTTGGCTAGGATATGAAGAAATATTGTCATACTAGAAGCCAATAACTAGTTTATTGCTGAGCATGTCATGCTATGTAATGTCCCTGACTTAAGCAGCCAAAGGTTACACGCAGATGTAAAAATTCTGAACTTGTTTTAAGTTAAATGTATAAGTGTATTGAATGTAATCGCAACATAATTTTATCTCTCTGTGCTTTTGTTGGGTAATTCTTATGCTTGGCTCAGTACCTAAGCCTTTTCTCACCAAAGCTTACTCAATGAGTCACTCTATCTTTACAATCAATACTCATAATTGTAAAGTAGTAAAAAGTTGAGCTATAAAGAGGAACATCCCATTAGCTGTTATGATAACTGCACCTGAGTTGTTCTCTAATCATAACCCAACTGTATGCACATACCTAATTGGCTTGTCCATTTGGATTTGTATGAATTTTAATTGTAATTAAATTTGTCAATTTCGTTATGTTGAACAAAAGTCCACAAAGGAGGAGAGACCCCCCAACAAAACAAACAAAAACAAAGCAGAGACCTCACAATTTTCATTTGCACACTGTTATTCTCTCTTTCACCTTTATTCACTCTCTCTCACCTTCTCTCTCTCAATGTCTCCCAACCCTCTCTGCCGACTGCTTCATGTCCCTGTCTCCTTTTCCACAGCTCTGCTTCTTCTCTTGCATCTTCTTTTTCTTCTATCTTCTTTAGGTGCCCACTTCTCCCCAGTATCAGCTCCGTTAACCAGGCCTCCTAGAGCACTTCAGCAAAGGGGTGGAGCCCCCCCCCACCCACACACACACATTCCCCCTATCCCCTGATTAGAGGAATGATAGAGAGCCTGTCCCCATGGTGTGAACCATGGCTCTGCCCTTTTGCAGAAGTATTCCAAGGGGCCAGCATATTGGAGAAGGATTACTAGAGAAAGAGAAGCATTTCTGCACCTATTTTTCTCTCCAAAACCATCTGCATTGATCTGGCTTCTTGGAGTACTGGAGCACTGCTAAAGGGCGGGGCCATGGTACATACTATGGAGACAGCCGCTCCCTCATTCCTCCAATCGGGTTGTGTACTGGAGGCTCTGCCCTTTTGCAGAAGTACCCGAATAACAAAGTAATAATACATAGGAGAAGCAGAAAAACAAAGAAGACAGAAGAAATAAGACAGAAGAACAAGAAGAGGCAAAATAAAAGAGATAATACATAGGAGAAGCAGAGCTGCAGAATAGAAGACAAGGACATGGAAGCGGCCAGCTGAGAGGATAAGGAGACATTAAGAGAACATGTGAAAAAGCAAGAGAGTGTGAGAGTATGATAGATCGTCCTTGGGTGTGAGTGATAATGAATTTTGTTTCCAAATGGAAAAAAGTCTTCTGAATTCCATCCGAACCGAAAGGGCGGGAAACAAAATGGGTTGTACAAATACGAATGGATGAAAACCAAAACAAAAAATGTATCCGATTTGTTTTTGGTCCATTTGCACAAGTCTAATGTCTACCCTGATTAGGCTTAAGCGTTGGATGGTAGTTCCAGGTAAGAGGCAGCTCTTCTGTCTCAAAATCAGGACATATGACCCTATTGGGAGATCAAGTTCCCTGGATTACAAGTGTGATCTTGGACCTCCCCAGCTGGCCCACATATATTATGGAAGTCAGTCCCTTGCTGACGCAGCCGCTATACTATGCTGTGCCTGGTGTCATGCTTTTTTTGAGGTAAAACTCCCAGACACAATGTCAGTCTCCAGAACATAGTAAAGAGAAAGGCAGACACAAAGGAGGGACCTGGGTCGAGCCTAGGGCAACACTCAGCCTAAATACCCCATTGACAATACTTAATACAACTTCACAGTAACCAATACAGCATTAATAACTTTTAGAATATGTTGTCACACTATATGCTCATACATTGTTTAGTCCATCAAAATGTTATTATTTTGGGGAGGTTAGGTCTTTTATCCTTCATCACATAACTTTTCTTGTTATTTATAACTACTGCTCATTTTAGCAAAACACCACAATAACATTAATATATATTTTAGGAAAGTGCTTTTTATTTTGTTTTTATAAAGATGGACTACAATAAAACTTTACTGTCTGTAATTGTGATGCTTGAGATGATTTCAAAATATACAATCATATCTCTTAGGAGTGTGGCTGTCCTGTTCCTTTTTACCAATTTGCCCTTATTACTGATATTCATTATGAGTGGAGGGCATTCAACAGACCTCAGCATTATCCCTGCAGAGTAATGTAATTAATTTTAATTATGCTACAAAGATTGTTCTACACTTGCTAAAACCTTAATGTATCTGTTTAACAGCTATATTAGAAAAAAGTATTTTTTCCCTTATTATTACCCTTGAATATCAGTAGAAAAAAAATGCTTTACTGAGTAGAGGTAATTTTACTGGTTACGACAAAAAATAGACTAATTTTCTTCAGCGTTTTTCACCGGATAAAAAAAAAAAATCTTGAAAAAAGGTAGCTCTTTAGTATTTGAACTTACCTTTAGCACTAAATATTTGAATTTCATTCTTCCTTTGACAACTAAAACGGACTTTTCTGAATGCCGGTAAGAGTTCATTTTGCAAAAAAAAAGGATAGCGAGCATCCTCTGTGATCACTGTATCTTTTTAGTATGCAGCCCAGAGGATTCCAAGAAATAAGGGATAATTAACATATATGTAAATGTGAATCATGGCTATGAATGATAAATTTTCATAGCAATTTAAACCTTGTACAAATTAATCAACCGTACAGGCACTTGATTAATGAAAGCCAGTGTCATTTTATAATGCAACATGCTAATATATATTACTGTTATTTCTGATCAAAGAATCTCTCAACATAAACCAATTAAACAACGATGCATTTAAGCATCTACTGGTTTGCATGTAAACACATCATTACAAACAATACCAGCTAATCCTCGCTGTCCATGATGGTGTCGAATGCCAGTATCTTATTAAAATATTTTATTCTTTCGGAAGAAAGAAAAAAAAATTACTTCAAAAGATATAAATAAATGCATTATCCCCTTAGATATAAATTTGCAATCCAATTGGTTTAAAAGAGGTCACATAACCTATTGACTGTTGTCATGGTAACACGTTCCTTCACCAATCGTCTCGCGCTTTGCCTTCCTTGGTATTGAAAATAATTTTTGAAAGTGGTCTGTTCACACCCTCTTGCTTTCACAAACGGATTGAATGTTATTTATAAATATTAAGGATAAAAAAAAGGATAACTCTATGTATGTTTCCTCAATAAAATGGCAATTCAAATTTTTCCCACCAGTTTTCTACGTTTCACATCTATACTAGGAGAAATATGATCAACCTAGATTAAAGTATCCTTGGTGTTTATACCAATGTTTTTACTACCAAAGTGGATCCTTAATCTATAGATCTGAAAATAAACCCACCTGGATTAAATGTTTTTTCCTCTTTGCTAAGTATAATACTTTATAACAGAGATTATGGTAGCCTTTTTTTTCCAAGCTACCTATTCATCCGAGGTCACACTATAATTTGTAGTTTAATATCCTTTTGATTTTTTTTCTATAATACCTTCACGCTGGAGGACCCAGTCTGCATAACTGGGAACGCTCTGATCTCTGGACACTCCGGGTGAAGCACCACTTCTGCGAGTCTCCGGGTCACTGGAGCATGGTTGCAGCACGCCCCACTCCCCGCCTACTTTCCATCCAACAATGGCATGTGTCCCGCAAAGTCAACAGGACTACCCACTGACATAAGATGGACTACCCGCAACGGAACTAAATGAGAACAGAATTTAGATTTTATAGATTAAACCCTAGTATCTTGTAACTACTTAACTGTTTCACCATTATATCAGAAAGATCTCGTTGAGTACTAGAGCTTTGGTAGACGTTCCAGAGATCACATTGGCAGCTTTTACAAGTGTCAAACCATGTGGAAATGAAGAAGAAGTTCACTCACACCAGGTAGAAGGCAGCAACAAAGGTCAAGGCCAATCAGAGGTCTGGTACACAGTCCAGGATCCAATTGGGACGTTGGTCAAGGCAAGACAAGGAACTTCAACCCAGTGCACAACTTAGGAAAAAGCAATAATAAGTAATAGCAACCAGAGACTAAAGATAGCTTTTACCTGGGCAAGTAGAGTGAGGGTATATATGTAGGTATAAGGGAAAGGATGTGCATACCCAGCAATAAAAACTGTGTGTATGTTTCCCTTTAAAATATAGGGCAGGCATTGCTCTTTACATTTTGTTGAGCAGCGAGCAGAGCAACCAAGCCCCCAAGGTACTCGCCATTAGTACTTTAGAAAGCTGGACCATGAGGGGGGGCAGTGTAGTGACACTATTGGAGTTAAAATATTTTGACTGCCACAAATTCTGTATTACAAAGTACAATTAAATAATTATATCCCCTTCTCCAGTTTTCAATTCACTTGTGCCGTTAAAATCAGGTGCATATTATTGCCTAGGTGGACTAGGCAGGATTGGGGCGGTGGCAGCACCTCTGCAAAGATCCCAGAGGCGGGGCGGCAGATCGCCTTCTTAGGCAATAAGGGCCTCCACTGCATCACTTCTCAATGTGCCAATTACACTGTGGGAAGCTACATAGTATTCTGCAAAAGGAGCTGCACACTTTCAGAGACATCATCATATCGTAATATTCCACCAGCATTGAGAATGGTGTCTACGGAATGGCACGCCTAAGATAAATACGCCAATGGCTGAAATACATCTCAAGGTCCTTCAGATACCTGTAGAAGTCTGACAAGCTGGGAAGAACATTATGTGTCACCAAGAAAATATATACAGATTTGACCCTGCAGTTGTTTTTGTTTTTGCAGACTATGCATCATTGACATAATAGACATCATACTATTCAAAACTGCTAAAAAAACACAATCCTAAAAAAACATTGTTTAGAATGCTTCTTAGTTCATTACTCGTAAGTACTGATGTTAAAATGACACTGATGTTTATATGACTGCTAGTAGCATATGCAAAATCTACATCTTTAAACTAATGAGTAATTCCTTTGGTTTTAGTAACCTTCAGGGCATATTTAAACCTTATGTGATAAAAGTTTAGTTAATTGACACTACTGTGCTGATAACTATATCCATGCAATTAATTTCTTTTTTTTTATCTTATCTTATTCTTCCATATTACTTATCAACCTACACAAGCTGACAACGAAAACTTGCCCCAGAAATATTGCATCATTAGCAAAACTAATTACATTGCTTAGGACAACGTTGCATTGCTCCATAATGATTAGATAAATAATGTATATACCATTCTTAAAAATTAGTTGCACTTTTTTACCTCTCACCCTTTTATTTTTCTCACCTTTATTTTTTCTCTCTCCCCTCTCTCTTATCCTCTCTTCTCATTCTACATTTTTTTCTCTTCCTCTTTCTTCTACCCAGTTTACTTCTCTCTCCCTCTCTTTCTGATTTTCTCCCCTCTGTCTTCTTCCTCACCTTTTTTCTCTTTCCACTATTTCTTCTCTCACTCTTTTTATTCTCTCTTTCTCTTTTCTCCTTCCTCTCTTTCTCTTCCTCATATCCTTCTCATCTCTATACTCTCTGTTCTCTCCTTCATTTATGGTATCTCCAATCCTCCCTCTTTCTTCTCTTCTAGTGCCTTGTCAATCCACTGTACTCACCACACACACACACACACCACTATTTGGCGGCACCACCTGCGCCCCCAGGCACATCATTTCCAGCCTTGCCCACCCCAACCCATCCCCACCACACAAAGTAATGTCAGCCTCCCACCCCAAACCTATTCCTATGGTGACAAAGCTACTTTATATATATAGTAGATGCCACAAGAACATTTGTCGAGAAATTCTGATCCCTCCTCGGATTGATGAAGATTAATGCCAGATAAAGTTTATGTAATTACAATGTGTAGCAAAAAGAACAAAACAATATTAATTTGATAAAAATTATGTAAAGTGAACACAGTTGTGAAACATTATAGGAAATTATTGTGTTCCTGAAGCAAAATGGAAACCGTGATGAGTTGTATGTGTAAATATGACTGGGCCAAATGAAAAACGGTCCCGTCGACAATCTCTATTCTGTGCATGCCTTTTCCCGTGTCGTCCCTCCGAGTCCATTATGTATTCAGCGGCTTGTCAGCAGTGTGCATTATTATCGCTTGAGAGATAAAACTTTAAGTGTTGCACCCAATTAGCACAACAGTGACCACGCACCATGCATGGTGCTTAATGCCTGCACTCCGAGTGGAGCTGGTTTTGAAGGTCTGAGGTGGAGGATAGAAAAAAAAAATGAAGCAGCTTAAGCATTCATTTTGAGAGGAGAGACAGCTCCTATTAACATTTAACAGCATTTGTGCAACTTGGTGCTGAGGTTATGATGCAAATGAGGAAGAATTAAAAGTGGCCAGGGGTTTGTCATTGATGGATTGCAGTCTGGCGGTGTTCACACTTCTGCTATGTCCATCAGAAGCGATTACTGTGTAATTAAACCTTATTTCTCGACTCTCCAGCGCATAATTACTTTGTGAATGTAACCATCATCTTAGGAGAAAAAAAAAAACAAAAACCCCTACCAAAATGCTTTAGCATTTAGTCCGGTAGTCATTTTCCTAGCTTGTGTCACATGCGACCATCATACAGAGCAAAAAGAACTGTCACTTTTAATAAGCAGCAAAAAAATTAAATGAAACAGTATGCCTATTACAGGAATATTAGGCGTTCAAGTGGTAGAGTCCTTTTCTGCTATTTGCATAATTTATTCTTTTTTTGTCCCTCACACCAGAAGCTTCAAGCAATTTTCTTCACATTTAAATAGATCGCACATTTAAGGCTACTTAAGGAAAATTATCACTTTGCATATTTTAATTGTTGTGAAGAAAGTGAATAGACGGGGTCTCTGGCTTGGACTCTCCAGTCGGTCAGATGCTCAACTGCCTGATTCTGGAGCTCCCCACTGCTCCACCAGAGATAACCCTATAGTTCACTCCTATTCACTCGTATTTCATCAGCATGCAAATCACCTCCAAGCGTTACAATAAGTGGGTCTTTGATATTTACAAACTAGCCACTAATAACTTAAATGTAATTTGTTTGACACAACTTTTCCTTATCGTTACTTCTTTTTCCAACAGATAAGTCTTCGTAGAACCTAAAACTACAATCCATTTAAAATGCAAATGACCGTATGTGGGACTTCCGACGATATTCATGTAAAAGTTCTTTTTTATTCACTGTGGGTTTAGCAGAGAAAAAATTCCCCCTCTGGATGGCCTTGTTCAATGCGCGTTTGGTTTATCAAAAGGAAATTAAAATTCATGCGAGGTTTAAACGTAGAGAAATCCCTTCCCTTTACCTGTAAGATCAAATCTATCGGACTGGTTTTGAGCTGAAAGTCCCCAGGAAAGAATATCAATAACCTAATTTGCTGGTTTGTGCGAAAATGTAAAACAGAGTGTTATGGAACAGCAGATTATAAAGCCCAGACTGCGAACAGACTGCTGACTTGTAAAAGCCGTTAATTATGAAGCTTCTTGAAAATTAGAGAGGGGGGGGGTAAAACAGACCCTACTGAAATAAATCGTTATCAAACGTTTTGATTAACATTTTTGTTGAACTGACGTTTTTTCCAAAGAAGCCCTTCAACTGACACAAATTACAACAAAACTTCCCGGGAATCCATCAGACGAAGGGTTACAAATCTATTAACTAAAACATGGCCTCTCTTAGAGAATACAATAAAAACTGTTTTAAAATAGCATGTTTATGATTCTGTATTTGAAGAATACAGAAGTGGGTCTAATTGATTCCGGCAATTTTTCCTTTGTTCCAAGAGTGATTTTTAAACTATATAAAGAAACTGACTTGTTTATAAAACAGACCCAGCCAATCATAATTTTGAGGAAAAAAAAATATATTCTAGGCTCTGTTTTACAAAAAAAAAACTGTACTTCCGCAGCTACAATCTTTAGGATCTTCTTACAGGGTTTACGGTTTTAAACTCAACCATTCGCTAACAGGAACGCAATGGGAATCATGGACATCTTATGTATTCGGTCCCGACAAAATTATTGGGCGACAGTGACATCATGAAACGTATCCATATTTAAAAAAAAAACAAAGAGCAACAAATTCATAATAAACATGAAACTTTTAGGAAACATTTTCAGTTTCTGTGGGCATAACTCTACAACTAATAGTATGCATAGAATAAAATATGAGTAAGATAATTGTTTTTATATATATTCACAATTTTTGCAAAGTTACTATCCATCAAGGGATTCATTCAAGATTAGAGCTAAACACAATGTTATGGTGTTGATATATTTTTGTGTTTTTTTGTTATTTTTTATGTGCATCACTTAATGGTTAAACCACGTTATTGATGTCATACTATTTTCATAAGCGGAAGATAACCAAATACTAGACGATGAGCTTGCAAAGGCAAGATGACAAATAAAAACATTTGATGTCATAGCTACCTCCCTCTGATGTTGGTATGGTCCAGCTTTCTAGTCTGTTTTCACTGTGACCCCTGATGGAGGAACCCTCTGGATGTCCCTATTAGTTGGTTGTAGAATGTTTACAACTACAAATATTTTCTGTGATTTCAGAAATGGATAGTAAAGAGAACAGCTGAATTATTTCCAAGTGGGAAATAATACAAAAAAAAACAGAAAGTCGTAGAAGTTTGTTTTGATGTTGGCAGTGCTAGAATCCGGGTCTGTGCATTAGAGGGCCTAGTGTAGCTTTACAGACATATAAATTATCATTGCCCCATAGCCCTTGGTCATTTTTATGATCCAATTTCTTTTTTTAAGTGCAGCATTTATAGAATAGAGCACAGAATTGTAAACACTAGACCAACATTAATCTTCAAAGTAAAGTGAAATAGACTTAAGCTCACAAAAGCCATCAGAGCAACGCCAAAAAATATGAAGCAACACAAAAAAGAAACATTAAAGGTCAGAAAAAGATCCAAGTTTCCAGCATCAAAAGAGGAGAAAACATTTACATAGAGTGTTCTTTATTGCGATGTTTTTGCAACATCACTGAACACAAGCACCAATAAAAAAGTATATTCAGATATAAGTGTATTGCCACATTTATTCACAGCTCATTGAAAGACGCTCAAAAGCACAAATGGGAGCAATTGAAAAACACAAACAATTTATGCCACTTATTTCAACTAGCACTCAGAAGATGTATCGTAAGAAGAAAGTCCGTATGCGTGTTTCTTGATTTTTTATTTTATATTTGTTAAAACCAGCAAAAGAGTAAATTGCATTGCCGTTGTACCTTTGCTTAAATGTCACAAATGATAAGTGATAAAACATTGCTAAAACAACTCGTAAACGCGGCCACCATTTCTACAAGGAATTTGCTCGTTCATGGATTTAAAGCCTGCACCTTCTCAAAGGCGGTTGGCAACACATTTGCATATAATAAAAATACAATTTTGGTAATACAATAACCTTACATTCAGAGGGAGCCTGGTCCAGGGGACAATTCTTCAAACACGGCCTTGCCTGCAATGGAAATGGGAGTGGAGCAGATCAGAACATAATGTGACACCACAATACCAGGTAAGTATGTGTGAGTTTGAGAGTGTGAGAGTGAGTAAGTGAGTAAGAAAAAGTGAGTGAGTGTTTACATACATACAGGAGGGCAGGATTCTCGGGTGTCAACTTGATTTGACCCCAAGCCAAAGGTGCCATACTCTAGTGCCTACAATAAACCTCTCTGCCATATATTACTCCTAACATTGTCTGCCATCCTACTTTTCTGTATTGTCCTTTGAGATTATTATAACAATTGTTAGACCAATTATGAAGTGGCCTCTCACCAGTCTGAAAACACAGCCATATGCAAGGGCCTATTACTACCCAGGTCAAGTTCTAGATTATTTATGGTAATCCTCTTTAAATCACCAGCAGGGATGGTTACTTATGTTCTTTCTGAGTGAGGGGATAGATTGTTTTCTGCCTTTTCACCCTCTGCACTTCCTGTAATAAAAACCAACATTTCTCTAACCGTGGCTCATGGAAATTTCACCTCGTTTGACAGTGTTTCGGGTTATAGAGCCATGCATATCATTTCAAAGGTTTCCCAGTTTTGAAAACCCCATAGGATGCCAAACAGCTGTCAATTATTTAGAAGGACTCGTCAATGAATTGTGGCATCCATTGTGCGTGCATTTTAGCCACATATTTAAAGAGTTTAAACCTTTCATAGACGGGATCGTGTTTTCAGAAATAGGATCCGGAATATAAGTTGACACTTTGATTTGTTAGGTACATGAAGGACTTTGTCAGGAAAAGGAATAGCAGCACCAAAAGAAACATGCATGTAAAGCAAGCCATGAAGCCAGATCAGCTCAGGTCTCCACATTGGCCACTGAATGCTTCCAATATATTTAATATATCCTAAAGCTCTTTCTTTTCTCAATGGGACTCACAAAGAGACAGTGTTTTGCTCGATGTTTTGATTCCCAGGATCCTACTTTTTATATAGAGTCCTGTGAAAAAGTATTTCTCCCTTCCCGATTTCTTCTATTTTTTACTTATTTGTGGTATTTAAATCTCAGATCATCCAATTCATTTTAATATAAGAAAAGGGCAACCTGAGTAAACACAAATTGCAGCTTTTTATTTAAAGTAAAAAATGTTATCACCCATCCTAAAAAGTAACTGCCCCCGAGATGCAGTTGGTGGCGCAAACATGTGACAGCTGGCAATGAGCCTTTAAAATTGCTGTGGAGGAATTTTGGACCACTCTTTTTAGCAGAATTGTTTGAATTTAGCCGTATTGGGGGGTTTTCGAGCATTAACTGCCTTTTTATGGTCATGCCACAACATCTCAATCATATTCAAATCAGGACTTTGACTAGGCCACTAAAAACCTACATTTTGTTTCTTTTGAGCCATTTAGTGGTATTATTGTGAAATGCTGTGTTAGTTTTATGCTCAATGCAACGGGACACATGTCTTCCAAAAAGTGCCACTTTTGACTCACCAGTCCACAGAAAATTATCCCAAAAGTCTTGAGGGTCATCAAGGTGGTTGTTTGGCAAATATGAGACAAGCCTTTGTGTTATGTTTGGCTAGCACTGTTTTTCACCTTTCAACTTTTTGAACGTTGACGTTAACTTAGGCTAGTGAGGCCTGCAGTTCTTTATCTGTTAGTCTGGATGAGTCGTCGATGCGCTCTTGGAAGAATTTTGGTAGGCTGGTAATAATCATGCCCGTCTGTGTCTAGCAATAACGAGACCAATTAAACCTTTTCCTTCCATACATTAAATTTGAGTTATCTTTGTCTCTTAACAAAATAAATTTGATGATCTGAAACATGTCTAATCTAAATATGACAAATAAGCAAAAATAGAAGAAATCCGGAAAGGGGGCAAATACAGCACTGTACATATTTGTAATGCAAGGGTTTGATAAGCTTTGAGCCGGAGCTTCATAAATCATAACCATGTTTCTTTTTTTTTAGAATATATCATGGCTATGAATGCAGATTGCCCAGTGGCATTTACATGCGAATTAATACAGTTACTGGTTTCGATTCTGTCGTTTTCCTTATACAAGCCACATGTGCAGCTGCTTCGAGTCAGGTAGATGGATAAGTAATAATTACTGGTGGTAGGGGAATGGAAAACACAAAAAAAGTTTATTCTGTAAGGCACGGAGACAGAAGCACTTTCACCTCTGCCCGGCTGGTAATAAGCAGTGTTCAGAAAACCTCCTGTAGCTAGCCAAGCTGAGACGGGGCAGCTGCCTGGCTATTGTTTATAGGATTTAAATGCCCGGAGGCTGTGTTTCTTTATTGGCTACCTCAAGCAATGGAGCAGCCACTGTTTTAAATTATTCTCATAGGGGCTCGCGTATGAATACACAGAAAGGCTTGTTTTGATACAACAGCTTTGCTCCGAAATCAAATTACCGATACCACACTTGTGGCTTAGAAAAGCAGCACAATGTATGTTGCATCTATATTTTTATGGCGTGAATGGCAATACATTTTAGAAATCATCTTGTATGCTACACAAAAAAAAAAATCTGAGGAATGATGAGAGAATTGCACATTAAGTTATGTTTATTACAAAAAAAACGGCTCTGCCCGTGTCATTAATTGTAATAGCGCAGTTGTAAAGAACTTAGCTGTTACCTGCCGGTTCCTCTAAGAAACTGACCCCAGTTATGTTGAGTTGAGCTGATCTTATAAACAAAAATAGTGATTTCATGAGATGAAAATAAGATTTACTGTCAGCCCCAAGATATGGGCAAACAAACTTGGTTAGGGTGGTGCCATGATGTTCTCCTTCATGTCAGAAGATCAGCTAGACCATTACAGCTCCTAGGGCCAGCCCTTCTAAAAGCACATTATTCATGTTTGTGTGAGTATTAGGCTTTAAGCTTTGATGAGACCACTATAGGTCAATATATATATATATATATATATATTTATATATATTTATATACATATATATATAATGAGACCACTTTAGAACTAGGTCACTTTAGAACAATACTGGGGATTAAACAAGGATACTATGTATAAGCCACATTCTAGCCAGAAACCATAAACAGAGAAACGTTTATCAGTAATATGAGAAAAAAAATATTTCAGTCTATAGGCAATTGCTAACCCTGCAGTTATTGTCTTTGTTCACTCTGTACAATGAGTCACATCGGGGTCTGAATCCTTTTAGAACTTGGAGCGTGCGGCTTTAATATTCATGGCGGTAACGCAGCTCACGGAATAGCAGATAAAAATGACCAATACCGGCGAGTCATTAGCAGCCGTGTAGGTATCTCCAGCGCAAACACAAATCCGGCATCGTTTCTCTATGCAAATGACTGCAGATTGAAAAAACCCATCAATAGGTGCTACAGTCTGCGAATAGTTTCAGTGTCGGCTTGGCAACTGTGACTCACGCTGTTGGACAAGTGAAAAGAAAACCACCGTCAGCAGCTATTCAGCAGCAAATCATTAATTAATTACATTTTAATGAACCTTAAGCGGCTACTGTGGGAGCCTTCAGAAGTTTATCAAAAATGAAGAATTGCCTTGTGTAAATCTTAAGCTGACTAAAAAAAAAACACACGGGCCTAAGGGTAATAGCTCTATACAATGTAAAGAAGAAAAAGTAATGGCTCAAGAACTTCTGAAAATCTTAAAAGACAAAAAGTAAAATAATGTATTTCTTTGTTCTATCTCAAACAGGCTCAGCCATCTATAACAGGGCCATAGGTTCTATGCGCCAAATGGCTCTTATCTTCCGTCACTTTCTATGTGGCAAGTGAGGCAGCCGCCCCAGGTGCTGCAAGGTACGCTCAAGGTGCCCAGGCACCGAGATCCATTCTAACAACTCTTGTATGGGCGATGACGCCCAGAAAATACCAGGCACTGTGCTACAAGGCTAACCACTGGCATCCCCATCCTAGGTCATGTCCTCAATGTATCTTCACTAATATCTGAGTTCTCCAAGTTATAGTTGCCCTAAGTCCATATCTGAATTTTGCGCATCAAATTCTCCATTATCGTAGAAATCTACCAGCTATTTACATCTCAGTGTAAAGAAGCTCAACCGTTCCGTGAGTCTTTCTAGGATCTCTAGAGATGAGTGTGCCCAACAATCCGGAGGAACTGAACTCTTAGTTAGCAGACAAGTAAACATGTCACTTAGTCTATGGTAGGCAAAATATATTAAAACGCTAGAATATTAACAGCTACTCTGCTGATTTTGTTTCTTGTTGATAATTTCAGCCCTTACACATTATTTCCTGTAATAATGAAAACGTGTCAAAGTACATTAAAATAATTTTTCACTTTAGCACTTTAGCTGTTCTTGACTTTGGATTGAAGGCACAAAGAACTTTAATTAAAATTTAAAAAAATAAATTAAAAATAAAGAAATACAGTCTAGGTGATGATATATAATAGACAAATACTTCATGATCTCCGTAATTAAAATTTGAAATAGCAGGATCCAGCCATAAAGGTCTTGTTAGATGATGAATTACCGGTGGTTGATTTTACAATTTGCACAGTCATTCTTTGCATTCCCTAGCATGCGCAAGATCTTGTAAGTTCTTGTATAACACCATCTATAAAGAGTTCTCATCCTGCGCAATTAAAGGCATCACAAGTTGCAATAAACCCAGTCTTCTGTAAGCCAAACCTGGTTATTTGAATTCTACTTTGTGGCGCTTTCTTTATCGTTCCTTCAAAGTATTTAAATCCACTTCGTTATCTGTAAGCGGATATGGGTACAATGTTCATATTGTATATCTGTTAAGAAGTAACCACTAACCAGAGTTAAGTCTAATTCATATACCCCTAATACTGTTCTCTCTCCCTTTATAATCTATTCATAAATTTGCATGTTCTGTTCATGTGTTGTCAAATGAGCCTTTTGTGTTGCATGGCTTATCATACGGCAAACTTATCCAGACCTGCATTTTAGCTACTTAACTTTTTGAGTGGACTACAGTATTTTAGGTCAGACTAAAGATCATGGAATGATTCTAGAAATGGACACTTGACCTTCTCTGATGCTCTATTAAGGTAGGCTGTACCTTGCTCTCTTGTGCCTTGCTTTCTTGTACCGGAATTTGGGAAGTTCCGTTCAGTTGTATCATCAAGACTGTAATAACTGAAATGTCCATGTTCTTCCCAGTGATTTTGTTTACTCATGATGAAAATCTTGAGGTCCCAGGTCTCTTGACCTCAGTTTTTTGATATTACAAAGGCTGATTATTCTTTAATACCATGGGTGCTTTTTCCCTTGACTTGGTTGTCGTTAATTGATGAGATAATCTTTTAGATTTAGATATCGATTATGGAGGGTCAACTCGACCCTTGTCAAAGGAGAAACTCTGCGAAGTAGGCCTTTATGTAATTAGGGATGTAAGTTGCTAAAACAATATATCCCACTATATCTCCGGTCATCAGCAACTGGTTGGTGGATAAAGTCCTTAGTCTCTAGAGGTTTTTTATAACTTTAAGTGGGCCAATATATTCATAGAACATGAGATTGCATCACCAAATCTTTCACGACATCAGAGGTCCTGTCTTCTTATACAATGCATTTTTGAGGGAAAACACACTGAAATGCAGGATATAACAAAAATGTGAACAGTTTTTTTCAAAGTCAAAGCCTTAAAGAATAAACCTATAAAGAAAAGAACTGCAGTTTTTCTGTGAACCAGCATTGTGTTGGCCTCTTAAAAACGTAAAACAAATTACAATGAACTTGCTTTTCGCCAGTAGCGATATGTCAAATCAGTACTTTGTGCTAGAGAAAGATTCTGGCAGATTTATATAAAGTAGAACAATGTCCAAAGAAATAATACCTCGTATTATGTCTTCTTTCCCCAAGGATAAGACGTTCAATTTTAAAGCAAAACTATCACGGGAAACTTTTTTCTCTGGTGGTAATGACACATAGTCTTGTGTTATAACCTAAATGTCGGAATTTTGTAAAATATATATATATATATATATATATATATATAAATAAAAGTTAAGATCAGAATCCTTGTATGTATTGTGTTCTTTATATAAGACTAAAATTGCATCCCAGTATAAATATACTTGTAACACAACTACTACACCATAGTTGTCTCCTTTTGCTTATTTTGTGAAAGGATTTCCAACTCTTAATTTCAACCTTAAGGACAGTACTTAAAAATAGTAAGTGTAATGGCATAACTATAATGTCATATCTGTATTATGAAAATTGTCCTTTCTGGAACAGATCAGGATCAAGGCTCCATGAGTTACCTTCCCTACACAAGCCTATTTAGATTAGTAAAACATACCAATATTCCCTTTTATATTATAGGTGCCATGGAAATTATGCAGACAACAAACACCATTCTATTCCGCATTAGTCAGCTTCTCTTAATACATTAGATACATTAAGAAACGTTAGCATAAAATCTGAAAATGTTTCTATGTTCAATTGACTGGGCTTCTTTAATGGGGCAATGAAGCCCCATGCTGTCTTACCATGTAAAAAGATGATAGACATAATGATAATAGAAGGATCTATCTATCTATCTATCTATCTACCTACCTACCTATCTATCTATCTATCTATCTAGTGCGTAGTCTATGCTATGCTATCTCTTCTTCTATTATCTATTATCTATCTCTATCTATCTATCTATCTATCTATCTATCTATCTATCTATCTATCTTTCTATCAGCATATATAGAGCATTAAAGGGGTAAATCCTGTGCTTAAATGCACATTTTTGCCATATAAAATCAACTAAAGCAACTACTAGAATTACCTGTTGATCCATGATACATGGTTGGAGAAAGAGATCGTCACATTGGATCTGTCATCACACACACACATATATAGTATATTATATAGTATATATATATTATATATTTATTTTTATTAAAAACAGTAGAATATATCCTTATCTGTTCCTGATGCTTGAAAATGGTTTCCTTTATTTTATGTATTTCCTTAGAGCTGCCCTTGCCAAGAAATACTACTTTATGCACCTTTATGTACCTTTAAGGACATATGAACGTTAAGTATTTTAAAAAAAACAAAACAGAATAGTTTCCCTTTCAGTCTCCGTTTAAATGTGCATGAGATTATACATTGTTAATGTCAATGTCCTTTTAATGTTATACTAACCGGGGAAGAGAAAAAGGGAAACCATGGAAATGTACTAAGTCCGCAAAACTAGATCGGTTTCAGTATGTTCACACTTAGCACCCCCAGGAATCATCTATGTGTATTAAAAAGACAAAGGATTGAATGTTTAGAAAGAGTGTGAAACTATTTAGAAATAATACAATCAATGTATTTTAACTCAGAACTGTTTTTATTTGAGGTATGCTTGTTCTTTTCTTAATTCAGGATAGTAGCATAGCCATATACAACAAATGTTACAATAGAGAAAACTTTTCACAAAAAATATCTGCCTTGAACCACTTATCTGCCTTTTTTGTTTTCTTCAGTGGTCACTGCCGAAACTAGTTAATCTTATCTGAAAAACGTAATTTCCCAGTGGTAGCCAGTATTTATGAAAAGGAGTATTCAGCAGGGACAGTTACAATATTGAGCACTGGTTTCATTTTTTATATTACAGCGCTGACACCCAAGAAAATGAGATGCAATGGATTACAATTGAAATGAGGACAAAAAAAAAGCATTTTCAGATTTCCAAGTTAATTGTACAGCAGCCTTCTACACACACATGATCAATCATATAATGATTCCATCAACATAAAAATCTAAGCAGAAATGTCTCATTTACATTAATAATGTCCGCAGATTATATGAATTCATTTTGCAAGTGATGGATAATTTAAGCTTTCATCATGTAAAGTCTGTTTTTTTTTTTTTACAAGTGAAATGGACTATTTCATTTTTAATGAGTCCAATGATGATACACTTAGTTGCAGCAGATGTAAAAAAAAAAAAGAAAAGATAATAAAAACATAAATTTTAAAATATCAGAACAAATAAATATTTTAAACGGATTGGTAGATGTGAGTCCAGCGTTCATCTAGAGGAACTATATTGTCCTGTCTGACCTATTAACGGGGGGGGGTAGCATTGGGGCTCCATTGAATTTGTGGGTAGGGAGAGATAGAAGCCCATCTTCCAAGTACAAGAGAATGAGTGGGCATCATGGGTGATGGCTACATTGGTAAATCCTAAACCTTGAAACTAGTGGGATTACATTTAAGTGGGGATTGAAGAAAAGTACAAATATTTCGTAAGGTTCATTTTTAATAAATGCTGTGCACATACACAGTAGATCTCATGTGTCCAGGGTTTTTCTTTATATGCACACCGAGACCTTCCTGGGACTGGGCCCCTGGACCTGACCCTTCTATGATGTTCTTCAGCTGCAGCCTTACAATCATATTTTGGCTAACAATTCACTCCAACTTTAAAGGGGTTCAACAACACCTCCTAAAGTTTGTAGTAGGCACATATAGGGGCAGGGCTATGTCAAGAAGACTTGAAAGGATGGGAGAGGGGCAGAACATGGGCAGGGAGTGGACTTGACTTTTCTATGACGTTGTCCAGCTGCAACTTGGCCTACAATTGCCTCCAAGCTTAAATGTCCCACAGGACTTGTATAAAATCAAATAGTAATAATGATGAAAAAGCAGATTGTATTTTTTTTTTCTTTTTTGGTTAGACGCTACAAAGTAGCAATGTCATACACTTATAATATGCTTATTAACAATCTAAAGTTTGATTGGTTAACCATGTTAATTCAGATTTAACAGTCTTTTCCCGCTGTGTTCATCTTATCAATGTCACAAGGCAGTGCAAAATACTTGAGTGCAATCAGCTGCAAGCTTTTTGTTACAAAATAGGAGTATTCCGTGTGTAAGGAATTGTAAAACTGGCATAGATAAAAATGCAACATTGATAATAAATAGTGGGACAATGATAAAATGGTGATAAGAGTTAGCAAGTCTTGCTGGCAATACAATTATTTCTAAAGAAATAAAAGATCATGTTCACCACAAAAATGCTTTTATATGTAAAGACTTTGATGCCTTAAATGTTTGAAAACCTTTGGAGAGTTCCATTTTTGGTTTTAAGAACATTTTTGCCCTTTATGCTGTCTTTGTTTCAGAAGTATTATGACATGTCTGGTTCTCTGGTATATGCTTTCAAATATTTTAGTATTTTATTTTACTATATACCTGCCAATCGTTGGGTTTTATGACATTTTTTAAAACGCCAATATTATTAAGTAGTGCACAATAATAGATACAAATGTTGTGTTACGAAAATGATTCGCCATGATGTCAACCATCAGCAACTACTGGCAGGGAGGTTAGGCAAAATGGCGGAAGTGTGAAAAAACAGTTGAAGGTTTGCTAATTTCTCATTGGCTGCAAACACTGTTAAGAACTCTTAGCTTATTGTTCTACTCCTGTAGCTGTGGTCACCGGGCGGAGACATGCAAATGAGAACACATTTAATCAATTTAAATAATTTCTCGTATTTTCTTCACATAGGGACAGTCTTTTTTTGAGGTAGACTGTTCAAATTTAATTATGTATCATTTAAAACAAAACATAACAGAAAAAATAAATACCGAAAGTAAAATATGTTAAAAATGAGGTAGAATTCGTAAAAAACTATGAATACTATTATAAGTAACTAGAACATGAACTGTAAAAGTTACTAGGGGCGATGTAAGAGTAGGGAATTTACAATTTTATATTTTTTAGTTTTTGGTAGACATGAGCGTTGCCTATTCCTTGTTATAGAATATTGATTTAAATATTCCTAAACTATTCTGTCCTAATCTCAATTTCATTGCCTTTGTTAATTGCAGGGTTTCCTGATGACTCAAAGCTGGAAGTCTAAAATTCATTATGTAAGGAAGAACCAACCCTGGTATGTTTTTTCTGACATCCAAGAAGTCTGATTAACCATACATGATCCAAGCACATTTTTTTCTCCAAGGTTGGCCCTTAAGACTGCATAATGGGAAGTATAAATGCTTAAACCCACTGAGTATAAGTTTCCGCTCACACACTGCAAACATTTTCTTAATCTTTACATTTGGTAGAACTTCTAGTTACAATGATTGTTATGTAATGATAGGTCTTGGACTTGTGTAATGCTAGGTTTCTGTTAGTTCTAAGGAGGTGCCATATATTTCAGAAATCTCAAAATATTCAAGTTTCAAAAAACTGTAAAGCTTATTATCAATAGTTTAATTGACTTATCTTATTTTCTGGGACATGCACGTGTCATGTACTAATGGAAAGGTTGGCTAATGTCAAAATCAATTAAGAAATACTCCATAGCCAAATTCAAAGGGATCTCCATTGATCAATTCCTGTCTAAGGTAGACCAGCATTGGCATGAACTTTCAACGTTCTTTCATCATTACAAAATGTACATGTAATGAAGGAAAAAAAACTATTAAAATAAAAACTTGGAAAAGTTATTGACAAGTGTCTCCTCTAACCATGAGTGAAAATGTTGTAGCTCCAACATACTTGTGGAAATATTCATTTTATCTATAAAAAAATACATGTGTAAATTATTTTGGGGGATGATTTCAGAGCAGTTTGCATTTGATTTACTAAGGTACCTCACTCATCTCCATTTTGTTACAAAGTTGACCTATCAAAGAGATTACTGAATAGCCCGATATAAGAATTATTGGAAAAGGTTATCTCAGAGATCACTTTGCTTTAAAAAGCAGAGATAAAAATGATATTTTGTCTAAATAAACTTGATATATACTGTGATCTTTTTCATCTTTGACAAGGACAGTGGCTTAGATATGTGTCTACTGGACAGTTGGCCCTTACACAGGACAGTGCCCGACATAAGTACATGGCTCTCTGTAAGACACATTTTTTATATGGTTCTTTAGTAAGAGGTGTCACAAACATATAAATGTTGCACATGTTTACTAGTGTGCACAAAACACACAACTGTGACTTTGATCACCTTTTCCTAACAGCCCTTAAGCAATCACGCTTACTTTGGGCATTTCTAATAAAGACAACAAAATAAGTATGTGTATCCAGGTAATTATGTAATTTCCATGAACCCATTGTTTGTAAAATTAAACTACTTTATTTCTATTGTTGAATATGTATTTACGGGTACGTTCTGAGTGGGGAGCTCAATGTTTTGGTTATCCCTTAAAAGTAGAGTTATATATATGAAATATATTATATATTAACATAGGTGTTTGTAAAAAGCGTTTTGGGGGCTTAACACTGCATTTCTGTAGCCTTTTTTAAGTGTTATTTATAAAATGAATAAGGCAGTATTCATCAGCCGTTACTATAGCATTACTACAAGTACTCCCAGGCCTGGGAATATTTTAGATAATGCTTTTAAACTACTATCATGTGTATGTAGTAAATATTGTGGGTCTGGTTGGAATGCACTGCCATTTAAGATTTTAGAAGAAAAGTATGACATTTTTATTTGTTCTGGCTGGCAATTTTAGGTCTCTTTCCTCCAATTGATTAAAATCAACAGTATTTAGTATTAAGCAAGAAGTATAGCTGGTGTTCTATCCAGGCTGGGATGAGATGACCTGGGAGGAAGATGGGATATTGCCCCCCTGGTACGTCTTAATTCTCCAAAACACAATGTTATGTCACCCTGCAGTAGTAGTAGTGTGGCAGCGTGCACCATGTGCAAGGGTAGGCAGCCTTGTCACGGAGACTGGTCTCTCCATGTCATAGAGATGGTACCCCTGGCCATGTGCGAGCAGCCCTGAAGAGAGACACACTGAGTGAGTGTGTGTGTGTGTGTGTGTAAGAAATTAGTTTTCTTTGCTCTAAGTATATTTACATTAGACATGAGTGCCAGGAAACATGAGTGCCAGGAACATGTGTTTTAATCATGTGGCAGAATCACTAGAGGGTCTCCCTGGAATTCTTGTATGACGTAGTAGGTGCATAATATTTGTACATACTGTATCGTATCATTGTAGAGATTGCTATAGAAGGTAAAAGTCACCCTAACCAATATTGTAAAAAGGTATAAACTTCTTCCTTTCCTATCCTCTTCTTGCTGCTTCTACCTTATCTTCTACTCTCTTTTTCCAAAAATCATTTCAAAGACCTAGAGCCTACAGGACCCAAGTCTCAATATCCTCTTACTAACATCTGTCCTCAGTTGGTGCTGTATGTATGTATACTTTGTATAAGAAATAAATCTAAGAAGACATAGAATCTTTGGTCACGGAGACATTTAGATATTCTGACAAAACAAATATCAGTGTGAGTCTGTGTATTAACTGTGTGTGGTGCTAGGAGGTGGCAGCTTTTCCTTCCTACCAGATATCAGATACTCTACAATAATACCCCAAACCCAAGCACAATTAAATCATTTTAATGAAAAGGCAAGCGAGCATCCAACATCAATTAAAGGGTAAAGCCTGTTTTGGTATTCCTTGTCCCATTTCCAAACAATATCCTTTTTTTATTGGATGTTTATCATCTATATACTGGTCCTCTCTGTTTATATAGTGATGCTGTATTATTCCCAGAATATTTGCCTTTTGTAACCACCATGTTTCCCTTCTTCCCATCGTGAACGTCTATGAGTGGAATGTTCCAAACCATACATGACAGAAACAGAAAAATCAGGATTTAGAGAAATTTCTTTGATACGACGCTCAGTGCATTTATTACATCTTAAATTTACATCAAATGCCAGTGCTTCGAAACAGTTTTGTCACTGTCTCTGGTAAAGTAAACAAAACAATACATTCAAAAAGCCAGGCTAGTCTGTCCATGCTGCTTATGATTTGGGATAGTTGTTGTCCATAAATGTCTTTACCCAACATATAAAAACTATCACAAAAGAAGAAGAGTAGCACATGATGAAATAAACAATAAAAGAAAAAAAAACATACAAAAAGCAGTGTGAAAGATGGCACAAGCTTAAATAATAACAGCATACCACAGGTATTAGCCTTCAAATTTCACAGTGAAGAGCACGGGGAAATATTATTCTAATGACAAACAGTATAATTCAGGAAAATGAAGCGAAAGAAAACCAGCAATGACCATGTGTCCAATACGGGCAGCTGACAGTATGTATAACGGTGTTAGATGTTGGTGAAAAAGAGAAAAACTATACAATAAAGCTAAACATTGAGTTTGGAAAATGGCATTAAGATGTTCTTCAGGGATGTAAAAGTAAATATAATTGTACATTTTAAGAATGTTTGTGTATAGCAACATGTCCCAACTGTACACCACAATATCCCCAAACTATGGTTTAAAACAAGTAATACATATTTTGGTTTTAATCTGCTGTGGGTTTTTTTGGCAGCATTGAAAAACATAATATATATGAACTAGTTTATCAGGCCGGAGAATTTAAATAGGCAAACATAATGTTTTATATTTTATACTGACGCACACACACACACACACATGTGTATTATACTCGTTCAATGTTCTTGCACTCGACCTTCAAACTATTCTCCAGCAGTTATCTGGCTGGGTGCAACTAAATAAACAAATATAAATTTCATTTAAATTTGTTTTTATTTTAAATGAAAAATGGTTGTTTCTTAATCATTTGGAAAATTGTTTTATATGTTACCTGGCTGGAACTAGGCTATATATAATGCAAGGTCTAATTTCACATTTTGCTTACAACATTACATACCACATTACATACATACACTCCCACACTCATACACTATACTACTAAATAGATATGTATCTATAAATACTATAACACCATCTCATATATTGTAAGTAAGGTACACAGACGTGTTTTCTAATGTTGTCCACTATTTAATTACTGCCAGGTCCTATAGATAGACCACTTGTTTCTCTTCAAAACAGGCATTTGACATTTTGTAAGTCTAGCCATTTGTGTCAGCTGTGGAAAGAGAATTGTATGTCCTAAAGTGATGACGTGTTTTCAAATTTCAGATTATTCCAGTTACATCTAATAAATACTGATATGTAAAGAATATTTGCACTTTATGAACATAATTACAGGGATTGTTATAAACAATGGATCTGCTCATTGTGAACCACGGTAGGAAAATTCAGAGTCCCGTATCTCTTCTTGGACCATAACAGCCAATACCGAACTCTGGACGGGTTGGGATTAAGGGTGTTATAGTGCAAGAACGATAGAGGGGCTGCCGTTGCGTTTCACTGTTTCAGTGACCACTTTACCATTCTGTAAATAAACACAGTGTGAAGCCTTTTTTTTCTCCTTTAGAATTTAGAACCAAATACATAAAAAAGTAATTTTCCATACCACTGTCCAATTGTTGAGGTAAACATACAATTTAATATAAAGTAACATTGACACCCACCCCTTTCCCCCCTTCTCAGCAGTACATATAGTGCTTTTAACACATTCCTTTGAGGTACTGTACAAATCAATCACGTTCCTGAGTTTTTTGTTTGTTTGTTGGTTTGTTTTTGCAGACAGCACATTAACAGAAATGAACTGCAGAAATTATGGTCCAGATTATATTTTCCCTGTTTACTGTTATGCAGAACAGACAGGTTTGAGGAATACGGTTGCTCACAGAAATGGCAAATCTGGCTTCTCTCGTCTCTCAACTCAACCGTTCATCTCAGTCCAGTACATTTTTGAAGTTAAAGCTCTTTATATTAGCACATGCCACCAACGTAATTGTGAGGCAAACAAAATAATCTAATAATAAA
>VKOC01000172.1:0-25515 GCA_009364415.1 Spea multiplicata
CCAGGACAGGCTCTGCCACACCAACACACCAACCACACACACACCAGGAGAGGCTCTGCCACACCAATACCCAAACATACACACCAGGACAGACTCGGCCACCCCGAAACCCGCATCAGTACAGGTTAATCTACACAAAGCATAAAAAATGCTTCCCACACTGGTTTGCTGTTTGTGTGTTTTCCCTCTTGTATCCCCCCCTATATATATTGATGCCCCAGCCAGGGGCCCCTTTAGTTTTGATGTATTCCCCTCACACCCTTGTGTATTGATTTATGTGATGTCCCCAGCCAGCCCCCTCCCTTTTGTATTGATTTGCCCTTTTGTACTGGTTAATGTACCCATGTGTATGGCCCCCAGCCACCCGCCCCCTTTGTGTATTGATTTATGTGACACCCCAAGTATTTTTTTTTATACTTTTTTGCTGGCTTCCTTCCCTGCAGACTGCTCTTCCAAAACATAAAAAAGCGCTTACCTCAGGTAGATGCCTCCTCCTCCATGGTCCGATGATTCTTGCCACTTATAGCCAGCTTGAACCAGCCCTACTGCTGTAGCTGCCCCCCTCCTCTTTAGTTCAACAATGCTTGCCACTGCTTAAAGCAGCCAATCAGTTGCAAGAAAACGGCCCCTCTGAAATAAATGGGGGCACTTTGCACACATGAGCATAAGGAGTGCCAATCAAGTACCCCAAGCCTGAGCTGAAGCAGACTGGAAAAACTAGCATTATTTTTCATGCAATATTGCACAATCAATAAACGACATGAAATAACGATAGAAGACATCCAAATTATCTTCTACACAAGCTGATACCGGTATAAAATCACAGAATATAGAAACGTACAACATAATTCTGAATATCTCTAAAACTGCATTGTGTCCTGGTCCCCAGTAATATATTTATATGACACTATGTTGTAGCAAAGGGGATTATTCAATTCAAACGATCTTCCTGTCATCATAAACTGTATGTGCTTCCCATATCATATCAGGTGAAATGCAAAAAGGACAGTGAGTTTTCACTAACTGGAACTAGTGATGGGTGGGCTTCTTTGCCTTCTCTCGCTCATCGTTAGAAACATTTTACAGCCGTTTGTTTTGGCATTCATTTACACATTCCTTGTTTTCATTTTCCTCTCGTAAATCCTGCATCTCTCTCAGCTTTCATTAGGGCAGCTCTTTATTAGAAACCTACATTGCTCCCCTGCGTCTAGTATCTTTTAGTACAAATATTTTTTTCTATGACATTGTGCCAACATCTGCTGGTGGAAGACTGTTGGAACCATTCGTTACAACTTTAAATAATCATATTACTTTTAGGAATGAAGGGACCAATCCAGTCCTTGAGGATCACAAACAACCCAAAAATTTCAATGACCCAATTTGAGCTCAAATATCTTAATCAAAAATTCAACTACTTGTTTTCAGGCAAGAATACATAGACCCATCTGTGGCCCTCAGGGACTGGAGTTGTACAGCATTCAGAACCCCATGTGAATTTCCAGTTTGCTCTTAAATGCAGTAGTATTGGAAGAAACAGTGCTTGTTGATTTAAAAGGACAATTAGTGTTCAGAGGTCTGCAGAAATGTAAGAATATTTGTATATCTTCTCCTCCTTATCTTCTGTGCTTTCTTCCAAATGACTTTGCACTTCTACTTTAATGTCCACTGAAATGTCACGCAATGTCATAGATCCACTATCTCTTAAGGTTTCTCTTTCTAGGAAAGTAAATACATTTTTGTTTCGCTCACATACATGAACATAGCGTGTTGGATTCTCATGCAGACCACAATAGCTCTGTGCCTTTCACACCTGCTCCTAAAGAAGTGCTGCATCAGCATTAAATATGTATAGTTAAAATGTCAACAATGTTTCTACTTAATGGCAGTCTTGTATATTGGTAGGCACAAAATGAAAATCCACACCAGATGGTTATTATTTAAAAGTCTTACAAGCCGTGTTGCCAAGCCTTAAAGTATGAAGAGATGGCCGTTACTTTTAGCTGGTGCTAAAACTAATAACTTCCATGTTGCTACATGCTTCTAGTAGCTTTCAGGATTGGCAAACACATTTGAGTTTTGCACTAAAGTAGCAGGAAATATTTTTTCCGTCCCAGAAGAAAATTAAGCAAACCTTGTAAGTAAAAAAAACCCCAACAAATCTAGCGCATTATGGATGCTGCTGGCACTTGTACTGTGAACAGCAGTAAAACATATTGTCTACTATTTCCGAGGTCCTGCTGTAGACCAAAGGACTTTCCAAAGGACAGTTTCTCTAGTTTTTATCCCAATGATCTGGGTCTGAAGAGCAGAGCTTTCACATTTATCGCTTCTTTATTTTGAAACAATAGATTTCCACAAACTGCAAAACTTTTCTTGTTGATATTTTGTTCTTACTAAACCAATCAATTTAATCTCACAATATCGATGCCTCATGCCTTCTTCCATCTCACTAATTTGCGTTTCACTCCCATTCAGCCAAAGCATGCTATCGTTTTCCCTGCTGTGCCTGAAATAAGTTGCTGTACAGGCCTTTCATTTGACTACTGTACAGATTCTCGAAAACATCAGGAAGCTGTAACAACTTTTTAACGAGCTCCAATAAAGCAAGCCAAAGGAGGTTGAAAATAAAAGCTCTTCACCTTACATTAGTTAGAATCTCTAAAGCCCAGAAATATATGCTAGGACTAATGAGATCATCAAAAACTGCTCAGAAATATAAACTAAATAACACACAATATACAACCCATGTGGATTTGCAACATAAGCAGCTAAAAAAAGTAAAAGTTTCTGGGAACCACTCTATTTGTACTTTTTTTAACTCAGTCCATTCTTGAAATTTCTTGGAAATTGGGAGAAAAAAAGAACAAAAATAACAATATCATGTAATATTTGAACAGAACAGCTGCTTCACTATTGCTGATGTTCATGGCTAGTATTCCCGTTAAGCACATGTATTTCAAGTGTCCAATTATCATGGGTGGGATAAAATCACATGTCTATTTTATGTCCTTGCTGTGTCTCCTAAAACATATAAAAAAAACAACAAAATAAAGCAATGGGTGGCGGTGGCTCATAATGTTGCCTTTGACTTACTGGTTTCTTATAACCTTATTAAGTCTTATAAATACTAAAGTTTTCTGCAAGCATTTGTGGATTTTTGTTGGATGCACCTATCATAATAATAGTTTATTTTTATAACTTATAATTATAATAAACATGCAATCCTGGATCGTTTTACTTAATGTTGCAGTGTCATGCATGTCACTCCAAGAAAGTAATGACCTCTCTCGAGGGTGCCCGAGGAGCACGTATCCATACTCCTGTTTGGGTGTCCTACACCTAAATCTGCATGGGGGTGTATGTTTATGTATGATATATATGCATTTATTTATATATTAGGGATAGCCATTCCCCAAACAAGTGTAAATTAAGTTATTAAGTCCATGTGGCATTTACTCCATTTATTGAACCTTTGAAATATATGTGACCTTTTTCAGCATCCCCCATAGGAAGAGCATCTATTGCTGTAAATTATTATAATATATGCAGACATTTTCATATCAGTTTTGTCAATAACAACGACTCCCCGAGCACTAGGTATATCACAGAATAAGAAAAAATGGCATTCATAAAACATTTATAAGTGTAGCACACGTAGGACTGAGTGTTTTTATCTAGAAAATAAATTAACATACAAGAACCGAGCAGTAATGTCACTGATGTGATGCTTCCACTACTATATGACATTTATCCTTTTAGGGTGCATTCTTATGAAACTCTTATGGGGACCTAAAGCTTAAGTGCTTTGCACATCTCTGATGAAGGAGCCATTTAAATCTATCATTTTAGAGGGCTGCGAATCAGTTGGCTATTACTTTTATTTATTTAGAATATTCAATGTTATTCTCGTACATTTTTGTTCACTTTAGGTGATCCACTTTAAATTTTGTTCAGAAAGGTTGTTGAATTTTAAGAATTGCTTTCACTATCATGTTGGGTTTTTGATTTTGTAAGCTAACTTGATAAATATAGTTCACGTAAAGACGATAAACATGAAATTGTTAAGGGAGCTGCCACACTTAAAGTTATGACAATTATATCAGTTACAGTTCTAGATGTTCTTGAAGTTACATTAGAGAACATTCGTCAAATATTCCAGAATTTCTGAATTTTAATCTACCCTTTTTCCACAAATGAATTTTTCACAGCAGCATATGTAGGCACATCCCTTTTGAGAGGACTTATAGATTGGGATGAGGTTAATCTTCTGATATAGCCTTTAATTTTTTTTCTGTCAATGCAGGAGGAGCCGATCACGTTTTGTGAGGACACCTTTGTTTCCCATCGCTCCAGCAGTATGCGGCCATTCTTACAGAATGCAATACAGCTTCAGCTCTTTAAACAGGTACCCTGTTTTAAATGCTTGAACTCAAAGTAGGGGGATGGAAATACAAGACTGTATTCTGATCCGTCTTTATTTTAGTTTATAGATGGACGTCTCGACTTGTTAAATACAGGAAATGGATTCAGTGATGTGTTTGAAGAAGAGATTAATATGGGTGAATATGCAGGTAGGCACAATGTGAGAATAAAAATAAGATTGGTAACCCATGTTGATTGACCATTTCCATTTTAGGGCCTATTATCATGGAAATGACATCACTATGCATTGCAGCTCCGGGATCACCAATGCAATTAAAGGCCACATTAGGCTATGTTTACATGCAATTGCAGTACGGTGCATGATGGATTTACGTTGATATAAAACTTTAAATGAGACCTTTTTAAAATTGAAATAAAAAAGTGCACATCGTGTTATATTCATGTATAAATATTCATGTGACATATTATGCACTTTAATTATTTTTGTATCATTATAAACTTTACAGCGGTTTGACATTTTAATATTTTACTATACAGGCAGTGATAAACTCTATCATCAGTGGCTTTCAACAGTAAAGGTGAGCAACGTTTGGGTTATATTGCCGTTCTCTATTGGACTTGTCCTATGGTACGTTTCTGTTATCCCCTCTTTTTGAGTGTTTGGTTTATGGTGTGTGTCATGGTCATAGCTGGAAACTTCCCAGGGCAGGCTACCCAGAGCTCTCCCTCTTCTTGGGGAAAGAAGTAGTTGGGGAGTAGACATGGCCAAATGCTGCTCCCCATCCAGAGAAAGTGACCTAGGGAAGCAGAGAGTTCCCAGGTATGGCCATGGTCATAGGTGGAATTTAATCTTTTTTGGCATATTGTATATATATTGTGTATGGAGGTGGATTTGTAATCTCTCCTGACAGAATTAATTGCTGATATGCAAAGTGCCAAGTATCATGCATTTCTTTTGCTAACATATTTTGGTATATGTGGCTCATTTATCTATGCCGAATTTGGCTTTATGTTGGTTTAAAGTAGTATGTTCTGAATTTGTAGGTCTGGAATTCGACAGCCGATAGAAACCATTTGGGCCACCTGGCCTGCCCAATTTTAAACCTATTGTATAGGGCATTATATTGTATAGGGCATTATATTGTATATGCCATAATTTGACCTGGAAACTTGGAGGGCATATATCTAGTAAAATACACCCTGAAAGTGATTCCTCTGTATATACTTATAATAATGTGGTGTAGCATTACATTTAATATTTCATTGAAATGGTTTTCATACAATACTGTATTTATTCACATAGACAAAAGAGATACAATGCATAGGGGCTGTTTAAATCCTACATTTTCTCCCTGATCTGTTTTTTGTTCCCTGAAACAGAAAGGAAGCGGGGCTATCATTAATACTATGAAGACTAGAGCAAATCCAGCCATGAAGAATGTCTACAAGTTTGTAAGTATATTATCTTGTTGTTTGCATAGTTTATGGTATTAAATGAAATTCAAGTGTATGTGTTATACATTGCTCGTCTAACAAATACAAATATCGTTGGTATAAAATTACAGATTTTTGACCTTGCTGGATTATATGTGTAATGCCAGGTGTCACTTCAAGTACTGTGGATGGTTATGGCAATTAAATGAATGCAGCATTATCATGAAATCCATGGAACTACTAAAATAAGTCTTCCACTTGCCATCCACACTTTTCTCGCATAGCTATCCTACTGACTTTTGTCTGAAGGAATCAACATATAAAATGGGTTTATTCCTCTGCATACTTGCCAGCCACATGGATTGCAGTTTCCTTTAGTAATGTAGTTTGGTTTATTATGCACATGCATTTCAGACGTGCAAAATGTAAAACATAGAAGCAATATGCTAACCTGTCCCTTTATCTCCCACAGGCTAAAGATCATGCGAAAATGGGAATTAAGGAGGTGAAAAACCGCTTGAAGCAGAAGGTACTTTAATATGTATTTATTGCTAATACGCACCGAATAGAAAGTCACCCGGCCTTATGTTCTCATTAGGTCAAGCTTGGTGCAAGATCTCTTCTATAGAACCGGCTAAGATTTCTGTTTCATATTTATAGTTATTTAAATCTAGCAGGAAGGAATTAATCTCTTATGAAACTTGCTGCAGTCAAAAAAGTTTCCATAACATGGGGCAAATATATTAAGGGCGCAGTGGCTAGATATAGACAATAAATGTTCCATAAAAAAAGTTATTTTTAGTGCTTAGAATTTTGCAGTTTACACCAGGATTGGTTTGGTTCATTACATGTGCTTGAACCACCATACAAAAGTGTAGTTTTGTGACTTATTACCAGCATATTCTGTGGCAAATCCAACACGAAAATGAACTTGTTAGTGTAAAAGCACCGTCTCTATTATTCATTAAAACTTTGTTAGCGCTGATATCACTTTTTCTCAGAGTTTGTTATCGTTAAAATTACTTTAGGGTGGTGGTAACAGATTCTGAAGTATGGTTGAGGTATGACATTGTATCAATTTTTCCAAGAATACATTTTGCCTACTTTTATCTATTCAATGAAATCTTACAAGAGCAAGTAATAATGACTATTGAAACTGAGTTGGGGACATTCTGTCCCCAGCACCGTATTCAACAGAACCTGTTCTTCTGTGTGCAACTTCATTGGAGGTCATGACCTTTCTTTACATTTGCAATTCAAACCCAAACCAAGAGCAGGATGGGGGCAAGCGGGCTCTTGATTATGTCTCCGAGGTCAGAAATGGGAGGCACCGAATCTTGTGCACTGAATCCATGCATCATGTCATCCCGCTAATGTGAGATAACAAGAAAGAGATTTAGCAGACAAAGAAGTAATCATCCTGTTCATGCTTCACAATTCCCTCTGTCTTATAACATAAAAGGTTTGCTGGAACACCAGATAACATTTATGTAAAAATGGATTCCTTGAAATCGCAACTTGCAAATCAGAGTTTGTATAAAGACGCATATAAAATTAATGAAAATGTGAACATTTTGAAGTTTGATGCCCATGTTGGAATTGTGTATGGTATATTATGAAAATTGTTCATTTTTCCATTCTCAACTTACACCTATTAAAGCAAAATGTGGGAGCAGTTTAATACTGTTGCTGTGTGAGTAACAATTTCAACGCCCCAGTTTGATTATTAGAAAAAAATGCAGGCTAAAAATGTAAGCTTCATTTAATACTTAAGAGATTAATCTTATGGAGGGAGCCAAGCTACTCTCTGTCAGTTTTGTTGCTGCTGTCATACTTGATATGGCCATTACAGGCCACAGTGTCATATAACCCTTAGTTCAGGGTAAGTCGAGGGTCAGTCTTGTATATTTTAGCAGTTTTCTGCAGCCTGATCTGTAATTTTTAAGTGATGACAATGTCAGGTGAATATATTTTACAATTAAAGTGTCAAACCCAACTTTTAGGTTTGGGAGAGTCTGTTACTGTTAAGGCGGTAGTATAATTTAGGATGTTTAGCTATCACCGGATAAATTTACGATGTTAGGCTATCAGAGGATAAATCTTGTATTTGCCAGTGCCACTGAGCATAAAAGTCCATTACCTAGCACGTCATGGAGTTAAATGGGTTTAGAAAGCAGTGTTGCTGTAACAGATGGGTTGTATTGTTTAAAAAATCTAAGTTTTGATGGGGTAAATTAAATTGGGCGCCTTCAAAATTGTCCCAAATAACACATGAGGATAGGATGACCACATTCCAAAAAATGTGCACCTCCCAAATGTGGCCTACTAGCCCCCAGACAACCTGACAAACCGATGCATGGGTGGTTTCACTGTACTCAGAAGAAGTTGCTGAGCCACCTTTAGGGGTTAAGGGGTGGTCACATTGAAATCTTGCAGCAAGCTGGTCAACACAACTTAGAGTATCATCCAGAGTTCTTTATTGCTTAGAGTTAGACTGATCTGTCAGTACATTCCTTTGTTTATACTTTTTAACTAATCATAATTGAGAACATTATAAATAGGCATGTAGAAGGTACAGTCACTTCTATACTTGTATGAGGCATGTGGGCTGATGATCCCAGAATGCAGTGCTAGCCATTGGTAAGTGCTTTGTTATCGAGTCTAGTATTTTGAACCACTGGTGAAAGGTTTAGCAAAACAGGATAGGTATTTACCATATGTAGGTAAGGCAGATGATTCTGATATATCTACAACTTAATTAGACATCCTGACAAATGTTATTTAATGTGTTTTACCCCATATTTTTTCCATCCAGGATATGCCTGAAAATGGATGTACAGTCTCAGAAGAGCCTCTTCCTAGGATGTCACCATCACCATCTGCAGAAAAGAAAGACCCAAAGAGCCGAGAGGAAAGGCGGCCTATCACAATGCATTTTGGGCAGGTATGATGATTTAGTTAGTCCCCCCCCACAGTTTAGTAATCAATCCTACAGTACAATATTTCAGTTAATAAAACATGTAATGTAGCTGATCAACACGTAGCTGCAAATGTGACTTTTAATGTCAACTCAAGGTCCACTCTTTGTGGATGCGAAAAATTTTTATTTTGCCTTTGGTAAAAATGTTTTTGAGATTGCGCAGATGGTTGTATTAATAGCCAAAACACTCTACAGAGATATTGGAATCAAGGGTGACTGGAAAAATCTGAGCCACTCATTGCTCAGATTTCTCTAACTTTATATCTAGCTAAAATACAGAGATTTAACCTAAAGAAATTTGAATGCAATTGTCCCACACAAATATCCTTCAGACAATAATTAATTTTTTGCTTTTTTAAGTAGTAGATTATGTGGTCTAAATTAGTTAAACCATATTACCATTTTTGTAACCTAATAATTAGCACACATAAATGATTTATTTAGACATCAAATTCGAGCTTGTAATATTGTGGGGTGACTTCATGTTTGAAACAAATGCCAGTGTGGGCACATATACGTGTGATTTGTGAAATATAGCTTTATTTGTAAAATAAGCTTTTAATGATGTAGTTTACAAACTATTTCCATATCTTCCATTCTACACAAACATTGAATAGCTTTAGTGATTGTGTGATTTTTTTATTACATTTTATTAATAAAATAGCAATATAAATATATAATATAAATAAAATATACTGAGCAGAACATAGGATATTGTTAACATCCACATACAAATGACAAATTCATAAAATAGATCATTCCAGTTTTCTAAACTCTTTCTCCTGTCATGTTTATCACATGCATTAGTTATCTTACGTTATCTGCCAGTGCCTTTGTCATGTGTCATGTGTGTATATATATATAAATGTACTTATTTTTTTATTTTAATTTTTTTACTTTCATCCTTGCCTATTTTGTTTTATACTTTCCTTATTAAATGCTAGGAGCAGGAGAAACATATATTATCTTTTTTTTTTCTTTTTTTTTCTTTTACTGATCAAAGGAAATGTATACTCGGAACATGTCACCACCCCTACACCAGAGTATTATTAGATCCTCTGGCAACCGTGAGCTAAAATGCTACCATTCTAAGTGCCATAAGACAATTTGGACAACACATGATTTTTAATGTCATTGTTATCCACAGTGGTGTTCAAAGTCAGAAAACGTAGCTACGCATGTGAATCAGGAAGCAATTAAAAGATGCCAAAGCCGTACGAATCGGCAGCTTGGACATGTCCTGAGCTCCTTTTCTCACTTGTTTTACATATCTCCTGGCATTATGCTAGTTTATGTAGAAGAGACAGATTTTTTTTAAATGCATGCATGCGGATTAAGGTCAAGCCCTGTGTATCACTAATGCAGTTTTCCTGGCTGTATGACTGCAGCTTCTGAATCCAGCAACAGCAGTAAGATGCCTTAATTGAGACGCGCTGTCAGAGTGACAAACACATTTGCATACTCTCTATTTGTTTTCTCTGGAAAGGTCTGCAGGCTGCTGTTGCTTGAACATTTTTAATCAGCTTTTTCTGTAAGTGTGCCGGCAGCTAGCTGTCCTCGTCCTGGTTGCTGCTTCATTATTTGACAGGTTAACTAGATGGGGGGATGGGGACTTGGGGTTCAAAACTATCGGCAGTCTCTCGGTTTAGATTTTCAGCCTCCGTGAGCTTGACAACACATACCTTCACATGGTTCTATCCAAGAGGAATGCTTCCTCTGAATTATAATAAATATACTCATTGAGAAATGCTGTTTTTTAATGCTTGTAAAATAGTTTGTGTAATTATTTAAGTAAAGAAAGCACAGGATCAGTTTAAATGCATTCACTTGATTTTAAAAAAGTAACTTTTTAAATGACTATTTTGTATATCTGACCAAGTTTAGAGCTCCCAACCGGCCACCTTTTAAAATCATGTGTTTAGGAATAATGGAAGGTCAGAATAATGCTCTTATATGATAGTTCCACTTGAACATACAACATTATCTGTTAAAATACTGTCATTGTAGTAAAACTGGTTTTATGCAATCCGGAGCTATTGGTGCATAGCTCACCTCCTGAACTATACTTCCGACAAATAGCTTTGTACTGCTTCAAATACTGACGTTTGAATTAACATACTATGCAAATATGTAAACACACATCCAAAAAATAAATATGTGTAAAATCAACAATTTAAAGGGCACTATTAATATGTTTGATATACATTTATATTTATATATGTTTTTGCAGGGTAAACTTTGCGTAACCATGGTATGGTTAACGTTTTTTTCTTTTACTAACAAAAGTTGAAGTGATTGTTCATTGACATTGGATATGAGTTCTGTGCGATTGGGCAGATATTTCTGTTCCTCTGGCTCAGGTCGCTACAGTTTTCACTGGTATATGATGTCACGTTCTAGAGCACCGCACACGAGGTGGTAAGTCATTGTATATTAAAGGAGAACCTCCTCTGCCTCTTCTCCAGGTCACGTGAGGGATGGTCCTTTGGTGGGGGTGCTGTACCTACGGTAGTAATGCCAATGGATGAACAGACAGGCAGATAAATCTCCCTTTTTAGTGCTGTGTGAAGCAGCCTCTATACTTTGTGTCTTTATTTTTGTTGCTACCTTGAGCTGTGTATTCAGATAGAATATAGAAAGATAATGTGGAATGAATACTTGTGTTTCAACATGTTTTGGCAGCGTAATGGTTACAGAAGAAGATAAGATTGTTGTACTTATAAAAATCACATTTCGGTAGTGTAGTTTTTAATTAGTGTGTGGAAAATAAAATAAAAAAAAATGTGTCCATAAATCAGCATTGAATTGGAAAAGAGGATGGAGGACAATGTGGCATGTACACAGCTTTGTACTTAATGATACGCTGGGTTCCACTGCTGGAAGGTTGTGAAAGGTGAGACCACTACTGCAGAGAGAAATGTTTCAAAATATGGGAGACTTTGTCCAGACAGAATTATTCATAATGGGAGACTGTTCCTTGTTATTTTGATCTTGCACAATGGTGGCAGGATTATGAAGGCCTGCAAGCTTGACAGAGGTCACAGAGGGAAGCAGAAGATGCAGAGATCTTTCTTTGTCATGTTTCTTACCTCACCCCCCTTCGCCCTCCTGTGTGAGTCACCCCACAAAGAACAATACTAATGGCCAGCCACTGTGCCGGAAATAAAAGTGAACAGAGGAAGAAGCCCGATGAAAATCCGCGTTCAACAGACGCATTATTGGGCTACGCTAACTTTACCTCTCCCATCACTAAGGTAGCATCACAGGTAAAGCATTTATGCTAATAAATATGTGCCATTCAGTCTTCACCCGGTGCATGGCCAAAAGAAACCTTTTGGCTTTGTTTCGTCATTTACTTAACTCTTTCATTTACCCTATGTGTTAATGTACAGTTATAAATTTCATGTTAGATAGTAAATTAAAAAAAAATATTTGCTGGAAAGATCAAATCCCCACAGCCTCTCTCATATCTAGTCATTGTTACTTTGAAAAAACAGTAGAACTTCTTGGACATCTTTAGCTTACGCTATAGCCTATCTAACATGCTTCCCTGCCTAACAGGACTGGAGATGGCTTTATTGGTGAAACATAGCGAACGTTGTCTGCATCACTCGTTCTTGAAAGTAAAAAAAGGACTTGAATGCCCAATAATTGGGAACTCCATCAGTCATTGCCCCATTTTAAAGGGACATTCTAGTGTTGCTGACCCTGTCTTTAAAATAATACAGTTAAAAGTACCCCGAGTATTTTAGTATGTGTTCTTCCAAAACAAAAATAAAGCACACCTGCATTTGTTGCCATTGTGTAAAATCTTCTTTCTTAGTTATCTGAACTTTCTAAGGTACCCATGATATGAATACCTAACCACATATTACAAAGTAAGATTCAAGACATGTCCTATATATGAAGATTCTTATTGGGCATCTGTGCCAAAACGAGACTGAGAAACATGTACAAATAGAATGTGATAGCAGATAACCATTCAGTCCATTTTTTTCCCTGCTATCAATAAAACAATATCAAACCATATTTGTCCTTGATCTTGTCTTATATTAAGGAGAGACTGTCATAAGCATGCTTACTGTATAAAGCTCTAACCGTTTTGCTTGCAGAATTGTAAAATTACAGTCTCCTACTTCATCAAGTTTGCCATTAGACTTAAGATGCCAAGACCACTGACACCTCCACAAATGGGAAAAACATCAAAATAGTTTTGTTGGAGATTCACATGCATAAACAAAACTCAAGAATGGGCTGAACGTCAACTTTGTCAGAAGAGTAGGAGAGTCCTCTCTGCACGAAGAGAGCGCTCTGTGAACTGCTTAGTAAAGCAAAGCAGACTCTACTGTTCCTCTTTGACCCTCTGGCCAGATCCAGATTTAAAGGGTTAAAGTCTGGCACAAGATATGTACTGTAATCAATACAATCAGATTCAACCCAAGCTGAGGAATAACTCCATTGAAATGAATAGTCATACATTTACCAAGATTGAATGTTAATATCAAATACAGCATATGATTTGGGAAAGTGACAAAGTCCCTTCAAAGAATTAGTACGAAAGGCCGGATTTTGCTTAATGTCACAAATGAATGCATGCTTGTCTGCCAAGTCTTTTAAATCTCAATATGTGGACTTCATCGACACACAGTGCATTCCTTTACAGCCATTTCTGTGCAGTTTACAAAAATGTATGCTCATAAGATAACGTATGGTACCATAACATTCTAGTAAGTTCAGCGCGTATATATTTATGTACTAATGTGGATGCCATTGATAAAATTATCACAGTTCCCCAGTCCCATTACCAATTAACCCCATTAATCCTTCTGTCACGAGAGCCGGGCATAGAGGGTAATGCTGGGCATTGACAGACCAGCAGCAGTTGTTTTATCCTGGAGAATATGCATGTAAATATTTGTTTAAATTGTGATTTTAAGCCAAATGGAAGTACTCTCAACTTAGCCCTAAGCAGCGTATGAAGCTTTGTTCACTACACTTCCCTTAATGTCATCCTTTCACAGTCAAAACAGTAAAGGAGGCTGGTTTGGTTTTTTTAAATCGAAAGCGTCTTCTAATATTTCTCCCATTCTAAATGTGTGTTAGTGCTGCCTGAATAGCATGCCTTTTCCACTGCTCTCTGCTCCCATCACTGAGCCGGTATCCAGCGCTCACAGCGAGAAGCAAAGCTTTATATTAAATAGCCCCGGGGCTGTGCCACTTCAGCAACCACCTAATTGATTGATCTGTGGGAAAATTAGAGCTTAGGTTTCAATTCTTGATTGATTGAAGAGGAAATGTTCTAAAAGATCCTTTTACAATAGCAAATAGTTTAATAGATTTTGATAGACATTTCCTTCAGCGGATCAGGTTTCAAACAGAGAGGATAAAGAAATATGACGTTTACTGTAAAATATCTTTATATTACTCATTATCCGATATGGCATGTTTTTATCTTAGCTGTATAACTTTAGCTTTGTATTTCGGTGTCTCAGCCTCATTTCCTTGTAAAATTCTGACTGTAACAGTGCCTTATGAAAATCTCAGTGTCAGACAGGCTGTAGCACACAGCTGGCTGTAACAAGTTGTGTATGATAACTCACAGCAGTGTGTTCATATCAGCTACAGCTGTTACAGCCAAATGTATTAGCCTGGTCTATATAGATCTATATATATATAAGTGTATATATTTATATACACACACAGCTGTATATATTTTGGGTTTAGAGTGTCAGTATGTTTGAATTCATATTAAGGGGTTCAGTCCGATACAGCGTTCTGGACAAGACTATTACATTTAAAGATCCATCCTGACCCTTTTTAGAGGATAGCTCACTAGGCATCCTCAGACTCAAGAAGGTAGGACCTTAATCTACACACAAGATCACATAGCAAATAACATACTAGCAGTTTATCAGTTCTTGGTGGGCCACTAATTGCATAAGAATTGCATGAATTATTGGGAAGGATGGGCTGCATGCATGTTGACTGAAGTATAACCCCTGGAGACAGGGCCTGGACACGAAACTGTTGCTAGTGGCCCACAGCATGCTAAATATCTGTTGTTCATGCCTGATACAAGCAGTTTCGTATTGCGCAATAGAGCTGTTGCTTTTCCCACTTTTTAACCCCCACAAACATCAATGTGTGACATGGTATTAGTCATCTGTCTTTACATCATAGACTTTATATATAGTATATATTAATCTGTTTGTGTAGATATATTGTAATTTGTAGTAGTATAAAAGTTAGTTTATATATCTGCATGGTGTCCAGTGGAAGACTTTATGGCACTGTGCTTTAGTTTGTGATTGTATTTAGAATTCCCTGGCAGTCCACCAGAGGGAGCACAAGTTCTGTACATTCCTGGGTGTGGATTAACTAAAGAGCATGCTATAATGATTCGCCCCTTTCTGTTTTGTGTCTCCAGTTACAAAGAACTCATCTAGGTAATACTTTCTCAATTCTGCAGAATTTGTGACTTAATGATGGCAGGCATTGGTACAGTATTTAAATCTCTCTGTCTTGGGTTGTGATGTTGCAATATTACCATGGATAAGGAATCAAAAAGTGTCATAGCTTGTGTATGTGTCCGTGTATAATGTATTGGGTTTGGCTTGCAGGGCATAAAGAACCACAGAGTTCTCGCCTTTTCCCAATTCACTATAAGACTAGAACTTGAGGTTATCTGATCTCTTTATGGCGCTCTACACTCTCTTTCTCGCCACCTTCCCACCCCTGACTAACCACTTCAACAAAAGGTAATTGGAGTCAGGAGTTAGAAAACCTGGAGTCCAATCAATGACACTGGATTGGAGATGTGTATTAGAGCTACTTTGATATATAAAATAAAAAAGCTATTCTTAAGAAGCATCTTCTGATGCGAACCATGTCTCACAAAAAAAGAAATCTCAGAAGACCTAGAATCAAGAATTATTGATTTGCATAAAGCTGGAAAACGGTTACAAAGTTTACATATTCATTAGCCCACAGTTAGACAATTTGTTTATAAATGTAGACAATTTAGTACTGTGTCTGCTTTCCTTAGAAGTGGGCACAGAGCCAAGATGAGTCCAAGGGCACAACGCAGAATTATCAATGAGGTAAAAAAGAACCCTAGAGTAACAGCAACAGACAGGACACCACAGAAGAAGTTGGTGCTCTGCAATTTAAGTTTGCTGTTTGCTTGAAGTTTGCCAAAGAGCACATTGACACACCACAACGCTATCGGGAAAATCGTATGTGGACTGAAAAAACAAAGGTAGAATTGTTCAGGAAGAACATGCATAACTATGTATGGCGTGAAAAAGGCACCACATGAAAACATCATCCCAGTGGTGAAGTATTGGGGGAGGGAGCATCATTATTTGGGGCTGCTTTACTGCCTAAGGGCCTGGACAGCATGTCATAATCAAGGGGAGAATTAATTCCAAAATTTATCTACAGTAGATATTTTCCATGATAGTGTCGGGTTGGCTGTCCGCCAGCTGAAGCTCAGTAGAAGTTGGGTGGTGGAACATCATTAGAGATGTTGTGGAATGACCTCAAAAGATCTGTTTACACCAGACATTCTAGGAATATGGCTGAGCGTAATCAGTTCTGTATGGAAGAATGGACTAACATTCCTCCTGAACGTTGTGCAGGTCTGATCCGCAACTACCAGAAACACTTTGAGGTTACTGCTGCCAAAGGAGATTCGGCCAGTTTTTAAATCCAATGGTTCACTGGCTTTTTCCACTAGCACTGTGAATGTTTAATGGTTGTGTTAGATAAAGGCATGCACAATTATAGTTGTTAGTGTTTTATTAACTTTTTATACGTGTGACTTAGATGTAGATCAGACCACATTTTATGATTTTTATTAATGCAGAAAAACAGGTAATTCCAAAGGCTTAATCTAATTTTTCTGGCTACACTATACATATGTCTGTATGTGTGTAAGCACTTCTGGAGTGGTATACGCTAATACACAGTGTGTATCACACAGTGTAAATGTTATATTTATCACTAGGCGGCTGTGTGTCTATCATTATTACTTTTTGTCGATCACTGTATAGCTGTGTATCTGCATGCCTGGTGGAAATATCAAATGGGGATAATACAGTTCTGTCCATGCACCCTTAAGACAGGCCTGGAATTTATTTCTGCCCTTTCCCCTGTGCTAACACAGTGTGACTGTTTATGTCTCCAATAGGCTTGTTGGCACACAGTTTATACTTTACAAAGTACTGCAAGTCATTTTAATATTCTTGTCTGCGGTGTTTGGAGAAATTAACTCGCTAGAGGGTTTTGAAAGGGAGAATTGTAAATTTGCGGCACAGAGCGATCAGTAAGCAGGATGTAAACTGCCACCCGAAAAAAACAAACAAAAAAAAAAGTGAGACACACACGTTCACAAGTAGCTAGTTAAATCTAGATTCCTTTAATTAGGAATGCAGCGTTCACAGGATGCAAGTTGTTGCTTTTTTCCTCTTGCTTCTATTCTGGTTCTAAAATCCATATTAACATTTTCCTATCTGGAGAAGCTTGGGAATACTTGCAAAATGAAAAGGTCAGTTAAAGAGGAGCTATAACAATCCAGGTTACACTAAATCCTAATTCTTGCTTATGTGCATCATACTGTAGTAATGCTTTTTTCCTTACCACTTAAGTATCTAATAGAAAAATTCCCTCATCGCCTGCCCTCGGCTGGTACATCACATGTTGTACGCTGCTTGCTCTCACCATGATATCAGCTATAGGAACTTTAGTGAGGAGCTACCGTAAGTCTTCCAACGCTAAAGGTGCAGCCTCCTGAAACAGGAGCACCAGGTATTGTTTGACTTGGTGACCTAATTTTAATATGATAGATGGTAGCACATTGTAAAGTGAAAAAAGAAACAGAACAAATATGTGTGCTAAAATAATATACATTATTTATAACCAGCACAATTAAAAATACACAAAGTATATTCACTGCACGGCCACTAAAAAGAAACTGGAGACCAAGTAAGAAGACTCAAAACAGTTCTCTTAACTGCAGTCTTCTTTGTGTATTAATGACATACCTGGGAACCTCCTGGGGTGGGCTACCTGGAGCTCCCGTGGCTTTGTGAAATGGCATGGCTAGCCATGCATAGGGACGCGAAGAGTGACAAACAGCCTTTAGTCGGTGAGGAGGGGAAGGGGCAGTGGGAGTGAAGTGGACAGAGGAGAAAAAAGACACTACAGAAAGAGGAACCCATAGAGTTCCCGGGTATGATCTTTTACCTACGTGCAACTAGCATCTTATTCAAGAGGGCAGCCCTCAGTGCAATATCTTTGTCGGAGCTCTGATGTGGGGTTCAATTACCTTTTCCAACCCACAGTGTGAATAATTGTATGATATGTTCAATATGACCAAAACCAATACAAGAATTTGTGTGTTATTAATTGAAACAGGTTGTCTTTATTCATTATTGTAAACGTAGGTAAAGATCACATCATATTTTAAGACAAATTTATTTGGTAATTCCAAATGGTTCACCTTCTTTTTCTTGCCACTGTCTGTCTTCCATTTTATAATCAGTTGTAGGAACCCCACACACATGGTTTTTCTAGCCCTATAAACATAAAATTTGTTATAGTAAATGTTTTTTCCTCCAGCTTGTTTTAAATATTCCATTACATTTATTGAGTGCCAGTAGATTTCCTATTACAATAGGCAGAGTGAAAATTATCAGTAACATTCTCCCATATTGTATAAGAGCTTATGGAATCAGCTGGCACGGTATAAATAAAATGTAATATAAAGTAAATAGGGTTAGCATTAGTGACGAGAGAGATCCACCGTTAAAGTCCCTGCCCAGGATTAATGAGCGGGATGGTTACAGCATGGTAGGGTGCTACAGAACCACTGCTGACCATTAGTATACATATAGCAATTCATTTAACGAAACAATGTTCTGCGCACATTAAGATCAGGAACTCTGTGCTGTTCCAGGATGAATCTTCTTATCAAGTAAAATCCATTCTTTATGCAGTGCTGTGATCCATATTTGCATTCATTGTGCTGATGCTAAATTTCCATGACACATGGAAACACGGGGGGCTGTTTTGTGGAGGCAACATATTGTGTGTATTTTTTGTTTGTTTCAGCACTTTAAAAGCCCAGAGCACCGTGGGGAGTGCTGGCCAGAGTTTCTTTTCCCCCATGCGCCCTTTATTATGTGTGTTAGAACAACAGCTGCACGAATCCATAAGCAGTGTGATTAGTGAGTGACATGCAGTGCTGGGCCTGCTTTGCAATAGAAATGACCAACAGCAACTCCCTGGTGCCCACCATCTTTGTATGAATGCACCTCTGCTGTATAAATGAGGTGCTGCTGCTGTGCATAGGAGCTGCCCTGGAGGATTTGATTTGACAGTCAGATTTCCCGGCGGTTGCTCTCTTCGTTAGGCCGTGAGAAGTACCTAATAGGACAGAGCAAAGTGCTGCCTATGTTCTTGTCCCTGGGATTGAGGAATATCCATGGCAGACACACATCCAGCAGGGCTGATCATTACAAGGGTGTTTGGTACCCTGAGTTAAAAATGTCACTTGTGCTCCCTCCTGGCTTCTTGCTATGACATGTCAGCCGTGTTGCACACATTACAACCCTGTCGCACACATTACAACCCTGTCGCACACACATTACAACCCTGTCGCACACATTACATGGGTAGCCCAGCGCAGTTTACGCAAATTGGAGAGCAGATCCTTCTTGAATCTCCACCCATCCTTTGCAGGTTGCAGGTTCCCCCTACATTATCCTAAAACCAGCCCTGTGAAATAGCAATAAATAAAATAATACATAATAACCATATTCTCAAAAGAAAGTCAAAGTTAGTTTTTAGTATCTTTTTCCTACTCCTGTTAAGTAGATCCTCTGTGTTTTCTAATGGAGAAAACATTTTTATATCTGTGTAGCATTCACCTTGAGCCAACAACAAAAAGTCTTCAAGCTGTATGCTAAAAGGTAGTTCAGTAAGATAATTGCTTCTAGTAGACAGTACCAAGCACGTAGTTTTACACTGGCCTCATGCAATTAGTTTTACACATGAATATTGTAATATCTTAATATGAAAGCTCTGGCTTCTTCCACAGCTTGAACATCCTGCACCTATTTTCCAAATATATACAGTGCCGTGAAAAAGTATTTTCCCCTCTCCGATTATTTCTATTTTTGCTTATTCGTCGCATTTAAATGTTTGAGATCCTCAAATGAATTTTAACATAAGACAAAGACAATGCGTGTAAACACAAAATGCAGCCTTTCAAATATTGTTTTATTTATTAAAGGTAACGAGAACATCAAAATCTACATCACCCACGTGAAAAAGTAATTACCCCCCAAACCTTATAACCGGTTGTGTCTCCCTTGGTGGCAATAACTTGCAATTAGTTACTTACCTCGCTGTGGAGGAACTCTGGCCACTCTTCTTGGCAGAATTGTTTTCATTCTGCAACACTGAAGGGTTTTCGAGCATGAACTGCTTTTTTAAGGTCATGACACAGCATCTAAATTTACCATATTTGCTCCATTATAAGACAAGGTTTTTTCAGAGCAAATGGTCGTCTTGTAATCAGACCTGAGGTCTGACTATGAGACTAAGAGCGTAAAAGAATGAAACCCAATATCAAAAAAGTAACAAAATCAAAATACTTTCCTTTCTTGTAGATGGGTCTATAGCAGCAGCCCTACAAAACACTCTCCACGGGGTGTTGAAAAAGGAAATGTGAAATTGACTTCTCCCTAGACAGAAGTCAATTTCATATGAGACTAAGATCCAGATCCTCCACAGCACTGCAGGGGACCTGGATCCTCCTGTCTGGTAACCTCAGCTGCTATAGGGTCATCTTATATTCAGGCTTTTTCATTTTTTACTATATTAATATTCAGATTTGGGGGGGGTTGTCTTATAACATACGGTGACATGACGTATGGTAATCCATGTCAGGACTTTGACAAGGCCACTACAAAACTTCCATTATGTATTTTGAGCCTTTCAGAGGTGAACTTGCTTGTGAGATTTAGGTCGCAAACTGATGGTAGACATTCTCCTTTCAGATTTTTTGGAGCAAAATTCATGGTTCCATCAATTATAGAAAGTCTCTCAGATCCTAAATCAGCAAGGCAGCCCTAGATCATCACATTACCACCACCACCATGTTTGTCTTGGTATCGAGTGATATAGTGTAAAGCCAGAAGTTGGATCAACAGCAAGAAATAAACAGATATGGGAAAGGCTGAACTTGATGGACGCATGTCTTTTTTCAGCTTATCTAACTATGTAACGGGACCCATGTCTACCAAAAAGTTGGACTTTTGTGCATTTGGAGGAATTTTGGTAGGCCGTCCAGTCCTGGGAAGGTTCACCACTCCAAGTTTTCTCCATTTGTAGACAATGTCTCTTACCATATTTCGCTGGAACCCCAGAGCCTAAGGCTTTGTAACCCTTTCCAGACTGATAGATGTCAATGACTTTGTTTCTTATGTGTTCTTTGATAAATTTCTTTATATCGTGGCATCATGTGCTGCTTTTTGAGATCTTTAGCCTACTTCAATTTGCAAGACAGATTCTATTTAATTGATGTTTAAAATCAAAGGGCTGGCAGTAATCATGCCTAGGTGTGTCTGGTGAAATTGAACCCAGTTATCAATTAAATTTGGTTAACTGGTTTATTTAATAATATGGGGCAATTCGTTTTTCACATAGGGCCAGATAGGTTTGGATAGCCTTTTTTTTCTTTTATACATGCAATCATCTTTTACAAACTGCATTTTGTGTTTACTCAGATTATCTTTGTCTAATATTAAAATGAATTTGATGATCTGAAACATAAAAGTTTGACAAATCAAGAAGGGGCAAATATCTTTTCAAAGTGCTGTAAATGTTTCAGGGAGGGTGATTGCGCTTACAATAGTAACCTGTAATCATATATAAGCTTATCAAAATGTGTCACCTAATTGATCCTAATTACAAGAAGTGAAAGTGTCTGCTTCTATGATATACACATAAATTGTAATTAATTCATTTATAATGCTTACTTTAATGTGTAAAAACCATTGCATTGTTTTATTGCAGGGAACTGTCAAGTGGCGGATTAGGGAAATTACGAGATATGCTTTAAATTTGCAGTGTTTATCGTTACAATGTGACAGGTTATATTTCAGGATCTATGTAAAGACTTATAATGCAGTTTTATAGTTTTGTCCTGGATCAGAACGGACAGATCACTTTTAGAGCAGCATACATGGCATGATATTGTTTTGTGTTTGAGAAGATTGGGTTTATAGAAATAACCTTCTGTCTTAATCCCGACGCCTGGTTGTTTGCAGTACATGTCATATAATCACACATGTACCTTTAAACTGTCGCATGGGACTGGAAATGAATTCTGTCTCACCGTTTCCCAGTGCAGTGTTCGCAGCGCTCCTTTGCTGCTCTGTATGTCAGGAAGGAACGTCAACTTTATTGTCACGAGTGTAAGAGGCAGATAAATCTGACAGGTAGTCAAAGCACAAATGCCAGGACAAATTAACAGCTGAGAGTACACGGCACCAAACCATCTTCACAGTTGGGTCGCTCTGCATCAGATAAAGCTTCCTGATTTTTTCCTGGGTAAAATCGTGGCGATTATATTGTTGCATGCTCCTTGACTGAGATCATTCTGTGTGTGAAGAAATACATTTTATTTCTTTCCTGTAATGAGATTTACAGTTAACCTCTTAACAGGCAGATATCTGTTTACATCAACAGAGCTCCTGATTTACCAGAATGTTATTCTTTAGGGACAATGGCGTTGCTTCAGTGATCCGTCCACAATTCAGGCTTTTCCCGAAATAGCTAATCGTATACTAAAAGTAAACTCACTAGTAAGAAAGTCAACTCCCATAGCAGAAATCTAAAAAATGATCACCAGCCATGTATACATTTACCAGTGGCGTTTTTGGGCAGGCCGGGCCTAGGGTGGGGGCAATAGTCCTTCAGGGTACAGCTTTTACTGTTGGGCAATCAGACTCTGCAATGCAGAACTGCTCAATCAGACACAATGGAGAACTATGCATCCTTGGTCCTCTGTGCTCAGCACTGCACAGCCCTTTGTTAGCATGAAAAATCTATGTTTAATGAATAAATACATAAAAACACATGTACGGGGAAAAAAATAAGATAAAGTCTATAAAGAATAATTCGTTTTACATATTGTGTAGTTCCTCATCCCAGAAGCAGTCTCTCAGGTGGTAGCGGGAACGATGCAAACTGTCCCTGTGTACATTAGCCGGAGAGCTCATGCTTGTTGGTTGGTTTATGTAATTTCGTACTGACGCGTTTCGCCTGTGATTCGGCTTCTTCAGAGTGCAACGCTGATCGGCAGTATTCACGTCCTTTTATCAATATGCTGGTGTCTTAAATGCTTTGAAGCCCCCTTATTTGTATTTGTATTGTTTTTTCCTTTTTCTGTATCGAAATCAGATAGTATAATTATTGTGGTGCGCATCATATCATACCTACTCTCTCTGTATTCATTTATAGATTGAATTGAAAAATATTTGCCATTTCCATGTCCTGTCAGTGATATTATGTAGATGTATTTATATGTGTGTGTTTATAGATATATATATATATACACCATTGTTCTCTACAAAATAACATTTTCTGCTTTCCAAACACCCTTAAATCTAACTGTGTGATTAAAATTGAATGCAGTCTGTGATTAACAGAAAATGCAGCCAATTGATGCGAACAATCTATATTTGCTTGCCAATCCAGTGTCACACTGAGTATAAATTGCTAATTTGCTGGTGTGAAAACTTCTCAAAGACTGATGAATACACGGTGCAATTCTCGATGCTTATTCCCTGCCACCTTGAAGGAAACGTCACAAAGGGTATACGTAAAGCATAGGTAGCCAACTGAGGAACTACAACCTCCATGAACCTGATTTTCAGGCACTCTGCTACCAGGCTGTGTCCCAGTTGTGATCATGGGCTAGTTAATTAAGTCAGTGGATCTCCAGTGACCAAACCAATGACCTCAATCATAGCTCCCACGTGGTCTCTCTGTGACACACACTGATGCAATGTTCTGCTTCAAAGCTTTGCAAGGAGGAAAGGCACGTGTCCTGTCCCTGGACTAATTGTGAACCCTTACACACCACCTATATCCATGTCACCAACAAATGTGTCTAGTTTTGGGCACCTGAAACATTGGGGCTATACAAATGACTAGAGTACAAGAGTTTGTATTATGAAAACAGTAGCTGAAAAACTTCCTGTTGACAACTCATGATCTATAGCATACAATTAAATTATTAAGCAAAACAAAATTGACAGTGGATTGCTCTTCCATACGATATTACCATGTTGACCCATACATGCAAAGAACATGAGCAAAATGACAAAGGAACCAATTATGATGCTACAAAAAACGCACGTATTTATTTTATGTTTGCTGTGAGATCGTGGTTTAGATTTACACCTTAAGTCTTCCATCAGAAGATTTAGAAATGAATCACATTTTCATTGTTTTTGTTATGTATGCTACACAAACCCCCCATTTTAGTTGCCTTTGTAATGTATGTATGTTAATGTTTTATAATGTGATTCAGTGAAGGGGGATGGAGGGAAAGAAGGTAGGTGAAACTGTGCGGAACAAATGACATAAATAATTATCTTACCCTTTTAATGAGAAAAGAATCGTTCCTTGTGTTCAATAGCATTTTCAGTGCAAGCTTTAAATGATATTGGCTGTTAATTCTATGTTGATGTTACACGTTTTTGTGAGTTATGTGGGTGTGCTGTACACTTGAGTTATTTTAATTATGAAATATTGATAATCTACACAATATTTTAGGGCTAGAAACAAACAGCTTAGAATGTTTTTGGTGTAGTGCCCTGCAGCCCTATACGAAATAGGAATAAAATATTAAGTTACATTGTTCTTCTAAATACCGTATTTGCTTGATTATAAGACGACCCTGATTATAAGATGACCCCCCCCAAATCTAAATATTAATTTAAGAAAAAACAAAAAGCCTGAATATAAGACTACCCTATAGGAAAAAAAGGTTTACTAGTAAATATTAATTCATGTAAACATTTTTTTCCTATTTAATAAAAGCTATGATTGAGAAAAAAATATATTTTTTTATTTCCTTTTATTTGCCAACCTGCCCCCGCCAGTTATGCACATCTGCCCCCAGGGTTGCCACTCTGCCCCCAGAAATGCCTTATACCCCCTATTTGCCACTCTGCCCCATGATGTGCCTTTTAACCCTCTATATGCCAGAGTGGCATATAGGGGGTTAAAAGGCATATCATGGGGCAGAGTGGCATATAGGGGGTTAAAAGGCATTTCTGGAGGTATATATATAACTGCTAACAGCAATCACACTCCTATCAAGCCAAGGCAGCCAGTACATGCTGGAACCTGGGGATGATAGGAGTGTGAGTACAGCCTCCATATGCCATGCTACCACCACCACCCCCCTTACACATCCATGCTATCACACACACACTCATTCACAAACATTTAAATATTCATTCCATTAATCACACATACTTCACACATTAAACACACATACTCAAAAACCCTCCCCCACCCCCTTACCTGAACTGCAGATCTCTCACTCCTTCTGCAGGGGCCCGGCTGTGTGAGCAACTTCTCTGGCCCCGCCCCAGAGGAGGGAGGGGGAGGCAGAATTACAGCTTCCTGTTCTC
>VKOC01000172.1:36953-48989 GCA_009364415.1 Spea multiplicata
AGACACATAACAATCAAACTATGACGAAAGGACTGCTGAATTCATGAGTAAACAGCACTCACAAACACATCAACTTCTTTGATGTCAAACGTTGTTATCAAGGACAATCCCATACTTATATCCAGGAACTGGCCCTCATATCTAAACATTGACAGTCTTTATGCCAAATCTCTTTAAAACTATTGAGCAATCCAAACATAGTGAAAATAACAATTATCAAAGGGAGTTTCAGGAGCTAGCACAAAAGGTCTGGAAATCAAATCCGTTGACAACATTTGATACACTAAAGGCAAGGCCAGACCGAGGGATTGGATTTTTTTCTCATTATGAGATGTAAAAGTTGTCTTTTTTGCCTAGTTTTTTGTATGTCCATCTATTATTATTATCCTGTTGTACCCATGTACTTTATATACACACGTGTGTGTGTGAGAGGGGGTGTCTATATATACACACACTGGCCACTTCATTAGGTACACCTGTTCAATTGCTTGTTAACACAAATAACTAATCAGCCAATCACATGGCAGAAACTCAATGCATTCAGACTTTGAACGTGGCATGGTTGTTGGTGGCAGACGGGCTGGTCTAAGTATTTCAGAAACTGCTGATCTACTGGGATTTCCGAAAAAAAATATCCAGTGAGCTGCAGTTTTGTGGATGAAAATGCTTTATTGATATCAAGAGGAGAATGGGCAGATTGGTTCGAGATGACACTCGTTACAACCCAGGTATGCAGAATACCATCTCTGAATGCACAACTCATTGAACCTTGAAGCAGATGGGCTACAGCAGCAGACCACACCGGGTGCCACTCCTGCCAGCTAAGAACAGGAAACTGAGGCTACAATTCGCACAGGCACTTTGGGCCCCTTAGTACAAATTGAGCATCCATTAAATGCTACAGCCTACCTGAGGATTGTTGCTGACCATGTCCATCCCTTTATGAGCACAGTGTATCCATCTTCTGATGGCTAATTCCAGCAGGATAATGCACCATGTCACAAAGCTCACATCATCTCAAACTGGTTTCTTGAACATGACAATGAGTTCACTGTACTCCAATGGCATCCACAGTCACCAGATCCAATAGATCACCTTTGGGATGTGGGAGATTTGCATCATTCGTGCAGCGGACAAATCTGCAGCAACTGCGTGATGCCATCATGTCTGTATGGACCAAAATCTCTGAGGAATGTTTCCAGCACCTTGTAGAAAGTATGGCACGAAGAATTAAGGCAGCAGAAGGTGGTCCTACCCGGTACTAGCAAGGTGTACCTAATAAAGGGACCAATAGGTATATGTATGTATGTATGTATATATATATATATATATAAGAGCAAAATTAACAAATGCCAAGTTTCTGCCCGGTGCCAAATAGCTGTAGCAGTAAATAATATAAAGTCCAAAAATAGTTACCGGCATTCCAGGGACTTTAAAAATAACCACACAAACAACTTTGGTTTTCAAGTCAACGTTTCAGTCTTGTTTATTACAGACTTTCATCAGGATTTCTGTGGTTATTTGGAAAGTCCCTGGAGTGCCGGTAACTATTTTTGGACTTGTTAATTTAAAGACTTGGAGTTCTGACCATATATATGCTCCGATGTAGTCCTAGATTTTGACGTCTTCATGACTATTTTCTTAATAATATTTAAGCCATTCCTGCCAGCAAATAGGAATAGGTCTAGTACATTAGTATGCACAATTTTATAGATAGTTTTCAATAAATACATTTAAACTAAATCTTGTTTATATGAACTAATATTAATATTAATATCTAGCATACATTAAATGTATACGCAGACTTTAGGTTTCACTGCATTGATCGTCGTACTAGATACTAGTCACCTAGGTGTTCAGAGCAGTGGAATTAACACTTTTGAATTGGAAATAGATTCAGCATTGTATTTGGGCTTCAGTCTGTTTTTAAAATGTTGAGGTAGACAATTATAATTATTTTGGTCAATATGTGTACAGATGTACAACAGTGCCCTACTGAGAAAAGAGTAGAAGTCAATGCCTATAAAAAAAAAAAAACTTAAGCTTAAGTATGTAGTTTTTTGTTTAATAAAATCTAAATGTTTAGTAGTTGTCTACTAATTTTTCCCCAATATGACCCCAAACTTTGTAAGGTTGTGAATGCTGCTCACTTGATGTAACATTCCCATAGGTCATGTCTGTATGATGAGGTTGGATGGCACTGTCTTTAGATAAAGCTTAATCAAAATGATATTTAACTTTGAGAACCCCTAAACATTTCTAATCAAGACACCTGTGTGTGGGGGTGCAACAAGATGTGGGAAGGGGTCCCCTGAAGTGGAAGGGCAGCTTGTAAAAGGGAGACATTGGGGTTGCTAACCTGGACAGGGGGATAGTGCCTGAAAATCGGGACTATCCTGCAGATACCTGGACTGTTGTGTGTAAGTGGGATGGTGTGTGTGTGTGTTAGTGAGTATGAGTAAGTGTGTTTACATATGTTGAAAGGGGGGTAAGGGGAAAAGAAAGCACAGACCAGTTGTGTGGGGCAATGATGGCACAGACCAGCTGTTGAAGTTGGAGTTTTTCGCACCAGGGCCCTGTGGTTTCTAGTTATGCCCCTGGTGAGGTATGAAATTGAATAGTCATGCATTTGTTTTTTGTATATTATCAAGGATGCATAGCCTTTATTATGAATATAAGATAGGGAGTTGGTTAATAGAAACTAAACAGCCTTTAAGTGCATGTTTTTATTTTTCCCAGATGTTAAAGCCCCAGTCACGCTCATTTAATTTGTTCTGTATCATGTTTAAACGTTGTCACCTCTTTCTTCCTTCATAGCCTTCGTATAATATCATGCTTCCTGATATCTTTCATGTTCACCTAATTTACTGGCATACTTTAAAACAGGATTGGAAAATGATCTTCTGTGTTGATAAAATTTAAAGCAACTTTGCTATTTTGATATCCCAGCATCCAGAAATGTATGTCTATTTGAAGTGTTATATATCACAAATATATTATAGCACAAAATCTGGCTAAAAACTATGATGTCTGCTTATCCCCTGAAGACAAAGTTAAGATGAGAACTGTTAGATGTGGCCCCTAACTTTGGAGAGCAGAGGCTGATCTCATAGTGTGTATGGATTCCAAAATGATACACAAAATCACTTTATTTTCTTCAAAGCTTTTGTTACTCCTCATCTCCCTTTTGTCATGCATGCTGTAATGTCGAACTGTTTGAATTTTGGAAACGGAAGAGTGATATTTTAAGTGGGTTTTGCTCCCATCAAGCTGTCATGGGTCATCCTACAGCCCTTGTATTTCTTGTTGTTCATAGCTCTAACTGCCTTGGCTTCCTTTCCATCATGGTAGTTTTTAGCAATGAAAAGATATGAATCGTTATGAAACTTTTTAACAAGAGTGTTAACGGAGAAGCTTCCTCAGCCACTGGGGTTTGTGCTTTAGCTTTAATCTGAAACGTGGCAGATATCCCATACAACCAAAGCAAAGCCATGAAAGATCCATCAGTGGTCAGAACAATGCGTCCTGTACAAGGTGATATTACTGTCTGTTACATTTCTTGGAGAAATGTTTGGCTTGTCTAGTGAGTAACTGTTATGTGTTACAGCTAAGTAATCTGCCTGAAATCCAGTCTTGTTAGCAGGCATCCTACACGAAAAATGAAGTCCAGTCTAGCCAGAAATGTTGCATATCAATAAAGGGAATATGCATTGATTATATAGGACCTCATAGTGAAAAGACCAATTGAAAAATCCCCTAATCCCAAAGACTTTACTATGTAGGTGAGCTAATATACACACAAATGATCCCAAGTAATACAAACAAGGAACCATTCTTTGTGATACAATATGTAAATATAATACAAGGGTTTTTTTTAATAAAATGTCTTATTCCCATTTTTTTTATTCAGTACATTTTCTATGCTGGAAGTTTTTCCATTTTTTTATTTTGGTAATTAACAAGAGTTCTATAATACAGGCTGTAGTATATTGTGGAATTATTTTGTTTTATTTTTTGAGAATTTAGTTTCAACTTCAACTTCTTTTATCGTATTATTATTTTCATGATTATCATTGTCATTGTTTTATCCATGAAGCTAAAGGTTGTAAACAAAGCATTTGAAGCCAACTAGCCTTGTGGCTAACCCCAATTAAAATACAGATTTTTTTTTATCCCTCTTTGTCCTAACAGAGAGGGAGCATATTGTTGCCTTAAAGGGAGTTCAGTTAAGTTAATGAAAGATTATACTTTTTTAATACCTCATTAAGTAGAATGATGTTTTTCTAAGCTGTGCCATGGGCTTCACTGCTGTCCATTGTTTTTGAAACACAGAAAGAAATAAGTCCTATTAATTTTCAAGCAGAATATTGGCTTAGTAAGTGTTACGAGAGAAAGTGTTTGTAGCGATGTGACAGAGAAACGCAGTACAATGTTTTTTAAGACTAATACAATATGGGTTCAGAAGTCAGAGTCTGCCATCACCAACTGGTTTTATTTGCTCATTTATTAAAAAGTAGTAAAATATTCTAATCAGTTGATACTTATTATTCGTTCATTATTATTTTTTTTTAAAGCATTTGTGTTAAATCTTTTTATGTGAAGTTTCCATTCATATGAATATCATCTTCACAGGCTATTCGCTTATGAGTTGTCTAAGCTGCTGTGAAGCAATATAAAGGATGTCACACTTTAAAGGAGTGACATCCCAGCACACATTTGAATTGTATTTGCCTTTTAACAATTATGCCTGATATGAATTCTGTTGGTCCGGCTTGTACATGTACCAGTGCTCCTGTTGGGCCTTTGAAAATACCTTGGCACACACTTTGTAATCATGTGAAAGGGGGGATAGAGAACCAATGTGAGGACAAGCTGTTCTATTTAGAGCTGAAAAACTTTCCCAGGTCCAAAAATACAGTTACATTTAATATTTCCAAGGGAGTAGTACAACCCACACTATAGAGATTTAAGAAACCAAAACTTTTCATCCAAAGCAAGACCAGGCAAACTTAAAATGACCAGTTTATCACGCTTAACACCATTATGTAATAGAACCGCTTCTATACCAGCTGAACCAGGAACATCTTACCCTACTAAACAAAAGATGACAGGCCTTCATTGGAGAGCAGTGGCCTTTAAATCACTTCTTCATCAAAAACAAAAAATAAGTCCTGATGTTTACCATGGGCTTAACTATTAGGAATTTTACAGTGGGAAAGAGACTCATTAACAGATTTAAAATTTTTAGAAATGAAAACACAATGGTATAGGTGACAGGTATAAAAAAAAATTATTCTAAAATTAAAAAAGGTGACACCAAGATTTTTTAGGTTAAATCTGATCCATTGACACCTGTCCGATCTCTGTAATTATTGAAGTAACATGAATCTGGACCAGCTGATCTCTGAAGCAATTTGTAGGGATTATCAAGGTGATTATGTTGGCTTCCGTTGGCCCATCTGTCTGTGTGTGAAGGGAGAGTCCAGTTAAGGTTTGTCAGTTAATGACTTGTTACCTGTACTCTTGGGAGCTTAAGCATAAGACTATCAGGTGTACTTATGATGTGATCTAACGGCAGGATAGGAAAGGATTGGTTTAACAAGGTCCTGTGGGTTTGTGGTTTTTGTAATCCTCCACGTGATGGTGGTATACCGAGAACTTTGGCGTCCATAAGTTGATGTTTTAACTCTGAGCTATTTTAATGCTTTTGAAACTCATCATTTTTTAAAATTTTTAAATTAGTAGTCGTTCCTACAGAAACAAATTGGTATTTGATTTATTTTATTTATTGGAAAAAAAATGGTACAAATACAGTGGGGATATGTAAAATGAAAGTGCTACTCCAAAATATAATTACTAAAAGTATAAAATTATTACTCCCTGTAAGAGGAACCCTTGGATATCCTGTACCACATTAAAAAGTAGATTATTTATTTAGGATTTATCAAAAAAAACTAATTTAAAAAAGTTATCTTCACCAGGTGTTTCATTTTGCACAAAAAACACACAACTGTGGAATAATATACAACATAAATCAGTTTGCACTTTGTCTTTTGATTTCATGCTTTTATAAAACCCAGAGAATTAAATGAAATGCACTTATGTCAATATGGACATGTCTAAGACTGAGACATGCACACAAAGTCACAATGTATTTAACTTTTTGATTCCTTACCTGATATAAAAATAGTTTTCACGTAGGTGGGACAGGCTGACGTTCTTCGGACCCTGTGCTAAGCCCAAAGGCTGTGTCTAAAACAAGGATATCCAAAAGTGACTTTGTGTGTCTTGGCAAAGGTGTATTTTATTTTGCTTGCTGTGTTTTGCACAGTGGACATCATTTGTTAATTTTGACCCACATAAGCGCATATAACTTATAAAACCTCTTATTGCATCTATCTACATATCGACAAGCAGTATTTTAAAAATAACACAAAAATGTATACCTTCTCTGTGGATTCTTCAAAATCCAGAGCGCACCCTGCATATATCAAAGTCATAGAAACTTGTGGCATAGATGCTAAAGTAAGGGCAACGGTAAAACTCCAAGGACTTTGTAGAATCTATAAACGGGAATGACATCACACTATAGGTTTTTACAGAAGTTGAATTTATTTAGTAAGCAGATTCCCAAATATCTCTTAGGGTCAGATGCATTCAGTAAAAATACTAACTGTAGAATATGCATGATTATGCCCAAGTAAGTGTTCTGCTCTAAGTGATCAGATTCAGCCATTAAATAGTAAATACAGTCGAAGTGCCTCTTAGCCACACTCCTGGCATCATTTACTGTGCCCAAGTCTAATTAAATTTTATCAAATCTCAAAGTCACCACTGACCTGAAATCTGTAGCCTCTTATCCAGGGGGCATGTTCCCATAGGTTGACCATGCCGCTCGCTCCCCTGCTTTATCAAAGTGTATTTCATAATTAGGTTAAGATGTACTTTTATAATTGGAAATCTTTGTGAGGAGAGACGGGAGGTAGTGCAGAATTAATTCCCATAAACTAAAATGGCAAACTAAACTCAGCTAAATTTGCTGCCACTTAATCCTTTTTCTGGGGTTTGAGAATTTGATTAGCTGTTTTGTCATCAAAAACAGACAAGGGAGTGCTGCTGTCTTTTTTCGTTTTTTCGTTTTGTGTTCTCTTTTCCTCCCGTTGTTTTTTTTCGTTGGAAATGTTCAAATAAAGCATTAAAATAAATAAGCCAATTTGCGCATTATACATACATTTACTTTACATGCAGTCGATGGAAGCAAGGTATAAGGGATCTAGAGGTATTGTCTCATTACTTGGAACAGTTTTGCCATAACGGCATCCTTAACTATGTTTTGATGTGAAAAAGCCCCAAACTAGCAAGTAATTGATTTGATATTAGGTCATGAGAATTTAAGGACCATGAGATCTACAGATATCTAGCAGGTATTATGGTATAATTACTTGCACACCCAACACTTCATTTAAAATAGTGAACAGAAATGCTGATATTTTTGCATGGGAAAAACCCACTAACAAAATGTTTTTTTTTTCTGCGTGCTATTAATCCATGTCCATTCATGTATATCTCTTTATCCTTAATGCCCTAGCGCTCTCAGCAGGTGTACATCTCGGTTCTCAGCACCTTCTTCTTTTTTGCAACTTCAGCAATACTTCCAACACAATCGAAAATCCAACACAATCGTTCAGATTATTTTAAAAAAATATGTTCGGAGCTAAACAATGATTTAAAATGTCAATATAATGTAGACAGTATGCAAAGATGTAAAAAGCATAATATGTGCAGTAAGATATTACGATATTTTTGGTACAGTCTTTAATGAGCTCTGACTCATTAAAGACTATAGTGAGAAAGTAAGCTTAGATCGTTTTCTAAGTTTAATGACATTGACGTGTTTGACACATCATTGGTCGTTAAGGGGTTAAATGTAACACATACACGTGTTGTTTTGGGTTTGTTTTTTTAAACTCTCCTTGCCTATGTGTAGTCAAGGGCTACACAGCTCTAGTCTTCAAGGAACTTTGGGTATTCTTGTAATTTTTTAGCTCAAGCAAGGATACACAACCAAATTGTGCCCTGTTTGTGGCCCTCAGGAACCGGAGTTGTGCAGTCCTGTTATAGACATTTTCTGTTAGAATATTGTTGTCGAAGGAGGAGTCTGTATATTATATAGCTAAATATCTCCAACAAATCTACTTGATAGTATCCCAATCGATCATCATGTTTACACTTCCTTTAAACTCCATACGTTTAAATGTAAATTTAACTTTACATCTTTTTCTGAAAAGCCCAATAACCTTTAATGACTTTATTTTCTCTCCACGTTACTTTGTTTCTATACTTGGAAACCAATCTTTCCAAGTTTGGGCCTCACATGTACCCAGAACATCCCTTTTCTTTCTGTGGAAATTAAGATGCTGTGTTGTGAGTGGAGGTAGCCCCTCTTGTTGTTATACTTAAGGGGGTATTTCCATAACAATTGCACTTTAAAGTTATATTCTAATCCATAATTTTCCCCTTATTGCTGATAACTCTTATGTCTTTTGGCAGTGTCTGTCGGGCACCTCCTCCCACTTTTTTTCTTCTGGATCCTCGCATCTCTCCTTGCCGGCTTTTCTCTGTTCTTATTTTTTTTTGAGAATACAAGTACAACTTCCCATGGAAACTGAAAGGGCTATATCTCCCGGATTGGAATCGAATGCTCATATTTATTGTAGATTAGGCAAATGTGCTGGATTTGGATATATTCCGTTACAGTGGAATAGCAAACATTGTCTCCGTTAAGGTAACAAGCAACAGCATTATGAATTATGTAATTCTGCAATACTCAAGACTCAAGTTACAGCAGAAAAGAAATAAAATAAATTAAAACTCTTGTTTGAGATCACATTCATAGACATTAACCCTTAAACTATCCGTTGGGACAGCACACAGTGGACTGAAATCCATTCTTTCTTTAATAATGGAAATGGGGAAAATGTGTCACCAGTTGTCACCAAAAGCTGCATGGCATTACAGAAATCTCACACGTTCTCTAGCAAACAATGGTGTCACCTTTTAAAACAAACATTTTTTTCCTCGACACTAAATAATATTAGCGATAATAATAAAAAAATGTCAGGACTATCAGCTCTTTCCATGATATCTGAAATGCTGTACTATTAATTGGCTGTCAGGTCGTGAAAAACTAATGGATTAACGCGTTTGATCGTAGCACAGTGTTCAGAGACTGAAGTTTGATCCTGATGTCCCCAGCCTCTTTACTTAATGCAATTACAGATATGCATCCAGGACATCTGAGTGAATTGCATTTCATTAAAATGATTGGAGCGGACAGCATTAAGCTGCTTTCAGGGCCCTCTTTGACAGCTAATTACTCGAATGAGTCTTGTACACTGATAAAGAACAATAGAGCACTTGTCTGAAACACTAAAGGGGGTCTATTCTCAGGAACTCCGGCAGCTCTGCCCCAAACCTAGACAAGTCTAGAAGGTTTTTCTTCCCTTTTCATGTTTTTTTTTTTTTTTTTTTTTTTTTTTTTTAAAGAAAACTCCATAACCTGCTTTATAGCCTGTGACACTTGAGGGCCTTTATCTACAAACAAGGACCTCGTCTAAAAACATTTCTGATATCTTGTTGTCCGGATTTAAACTTGTTATTGAATGTTATTGTTCTCTCAATACATATGTTTTAACTTTTCCTGAGGAATTAATGAACATGCAGGACCTAAACTGTACATACATCTAGATGCCGGGAGTCTCTTGTAGCGCACAAGTGCTTTCCTGTGGCCCATAGCTGTTTAAGAATGTAACTTTGAATTATGCTACCTAAAAAATATTTGGACAGCAGTGTTAGATTAATATCGTAACCAGCGTAACTGATTAGTATTATGTAGTGTTCATAACATGCAGCGTCCATTGGAAGCATCCCACAACAGGACTTTCTGATTCTCTCCACTTCTCTTTTTGCAGTATTCATTAAAAAGGTGCATAATCTGTTTGAAATCACTTTCATTCATTACAAATGATCTATGAAATGAGCCACATGTGAATTCTACTCTGGATTATACAGTTACATTAAAAGCTGTGGCATTGTAGTTCGATTTATCTCTGCTTGTAGGTTTTCAAGTATTAATGGAAAATTATTGCAAGTCTCAAAAGGCTTCATGTGTTGTACTTCCCTATCGCCAAGATTCTTTTAAGATATTTAGGTGATCTTTGTTATACGAAGAAAAAATTTATATTGTGCCTTTTGCCTAATTTCTTTTGTCATTATTTATGTTTACATTTAAATTGAACTTCTGTTCACTTAACACTGACTATTCCCCAACCAACACTGGTTAAAGGTGCCTGTACACTTATTCTGCCAGATATAATGCTTTTATAACTCAATATAGCATTAGAAACAACTTTCGTCCTGAAAGCTCAAACCCTATGCTGTCTCTAATCTCACATTTTTATTCTTCATCTCTTCTGTGTGAGTGCTTAGATGTAGCCTGTAGTGACGTAAACGACAATGATTATTTGTAGTTGCAACAGGAACAAAATAAGGTTCTTTTTTTTGTGAAAGAGAAAAAGACAAAATTACTAAGGTCCATGCAAAACGGACTCCAATGTGCATTTAAAAAAGGTGCAAAATTAGGCACTTTGTATCCCCACAAACCAAACTACATTGAACTTTGCAAGTTGCGAAATTATTTCAATGTCTTTATAGCATCAGTAGGATACGGTTCTTTATAAGTAAACAATTATAACACAGCTTATTCTAGTCATGTGTCTGCGTATTGTGCTTTATGGGCTATGTGTTAACCTCAGACACCAGAAGCTAAATAAGTTCTCAGAAATCATATTTGTAGACAGTGTAACCATTTTCGTCTGTACAAGGCCACCTCCTGAGAGAAAATGTGCCATTTCCTGGCACATAAACGGTGCTGGCGTCAACTGAGAATGGCTGGTGTTTTGTCCTGCAGGCACTTCCGAACAAGCCTGGGTATATACAGAGGGACTTCATTAATTAGCTCCAACAATTTAGCGCAGCCACAGCTCATACATTGCCAGAAGCTTTTACATGTATTGTATGACTTATGTCTAGGTGTACTGTAGTATAACAGGGGGTGAGTGAACATTAGGATACCCATTAGTCTACCAAACAGCTTATTAGCTGGTGGATCAACACTTAGGGATGGGTTTGTGAAACATCATAATCGCCTTCTCTACACAAAAAGTCCATATCAAAAGAAAAAAAATAGGGCCATCTTTAAGACAGGGCAACAAGGGCTGTTGCTGGTGTCCAGCCATTCCATATAGTCCCAGCAGCTACCCTGACGCAGATGGACAGAGGGGAAGACAGAGGGGAAGAAAACCTTCGAGATATTGAGATATGAGATACTGAGATCAGTAAGGAATTGAGAAAATGAAAGGGGTGGGGTTTTCTACAAAGTTATAGGGCCCACGTGAAAACTACGAGGCTTAATAACATACCATGTAGTTTATAGGAAACATTGTTTTATGGAGAGATGGGGATGAAAGGTTATCAAAGACTTGCATTTTTTTTATATAACATTTCAGAAAAGGTATATGGAGCTATAGGACAGTTTTAAGTAAGAATATAGATCTATATGGATCTATATGGATTTTGTCTTTCTTGTAGAATTGTAGCTACAAGGAAGTTAGTATATTGTACTGAAATTCCAGGACCAGATATATGTGAGTTTCAGAGACAGGAGCAACTTTGTTAGAGCTTCTCAACAGTTATATATTTTGTTCCCTTTTTTTCCATCTTACCTTTTCTAACAAAACAAAAACACAGAGCCGTGCTCAAACACATAGAAACACTACATTTGAAGATGGGTAAAAACAATTTGATAAATCTAGTTTGCTCATATTTTGTATCTCTCATACGACATTACATCTTAATCGTTGGCCACTTTGGGTTATGTTCATGATGGCCTCAGCTCGAGTAAATGCATGCTTTAATTCACTCATGTAATTAACCTACTGCTGAAAGGCGTATTCAGTACGCTGGAAATATATATAT
>VKOC01000172.1:49089-59339 GCA_009364415.1 Spea multiplicata
TCCCACATGCTATGCTGAATAATACCTTTGTAGGCAATATCATCCCTACTATTAAAGGGGCACTCCAGCCGTCATGTGCACTTTTAATGCATATAAGCCAACTTATATAAAGTGTTTCCTTAATATTTCTGTAGTGTCCTCATTTCCAGTAAAGAATCCCCGAGCCCCTACTATTTAGCTGAGCACATCTCCTACCACATGATATACTCACCGGCAGTCAGCTCTAGCACTGGCTCAGTGAGTGGTCTTGGGAAGCTTTCAACCCCACTCATGTGCATGTACAGAAAAAGCTCCTACTTATTTCAATGGGAGTGCTTTCCATGTAAACCGTGACAAATAGATTTTTGCTATAGGAACAGAACAGGCTCCTTAAACAATTGCTGCAATTCTTTGTATTGTTTTGATTGATGGTTAACTAGACAGCATAATTAATGTTTTACCTAAAAGGAAAAGCAGATTTAAAGTGGAAATGTATCATTGGTAAGTTCCACAATGACATAACACATTAGATTGTAAGTTGTTTTTTTTATTTATTCTAAAAGACACCTGTTTCATTATTTGTTCCATGATTGTAAGGCTACGTTTCAGCCCAAAAATTCTTAACGTTTTTAACTATTTCTGCATTTTTTTTTTGTTCTAAATAATGATTAAACAAATCTGTTCCTAATTAACAAGTTTTGGTTCCATGGCTGCTTTAGTGGTAGAAAATAATAGGACCACAAAAGTCTTCAGAAAAGAAATGCCTGAACTGATGGAACTTGGGGGTGTTCGAAAAAGCAAGGATACAGGACAGAATCCAACTACCTATTAATCTGTCCAAAGCACAGGCTGTCACATAGAATCTAAAAACTAAAATCTGAGAAATTTAATTAACAGTACCATGTCCATCTTTATGTGATCTGCAGCTAATCAAGAGATGGACAGGAAAGAATAATGTGTTTAATTAGAATGTCACAAGTGCTGAAATCAGCTGTCGACAAATGAGATTCTGTATTCCATGAAAACTAAAACTCAGAACTGAAGGTTTTAAGATAGATATTTCTGATTAAGCGGACTGCATTTACATTTAGTGCTGTATATTCAATTTGGCTGAACTTGATCATTTCTACATTGACCTTTACAAGAAAAAAAATACAGTAGCTAGCATCAGCTGTAACTCGTGACATGAAGTACACATTCAGACAGGGCACACATTCATAAATAAAAACATGTGAATTGTTCCTAAATGCACTAAACAAAAACTTAAATATTATAAAACTATGATTTTATATATATATATATATATAGCTATATAGTATATATATATATATATATACACACACACACACAGGACTTGAATTTGTGAAGTCACATCTGAAAGTATGATGCTTATCCAGCCTGTAACTGAGTGAGTGAACTGAAAAACTAAATCAAATCAGTATTTGGTGTGACCACCTTTTGCCTTTAAAACAACATCCATTCTTCTAGGTACAGAAAGTCAGGGGTTTTGTAGCCATATAGATGATGTATGATTAAACAATCAACAACTTAAACAGAAAGAGCTGTGTAGGAGTAATAAAACTGGGTGAGAGACAACCACATTTACTTACAAGGTGTGGATGATGACGTTTAATGTCAAATGTCACACACTTCGCCTTAACTGAGCAGAGCAACAAGCCACAGGTAGTTATACTGCATCAGCAAGGTCTTGCACAGGCAGACATTTCAAGGCAGACAGGGGTTTTTAGATGTTCTGTCCAAGCCCTTTTGAAGAACCACAAAGAAATGAGCAATGTTGAGGATGTAGACACAGTGCTCAAGGAAACCCAAGGAAACTTAGTGCAGCAGATGAAAGACACATCATGCTTATTTCCCTTCGCAATCAAAAGATAGCCAGCAGTGCCATTAATGAGACCCTGGCACATCCATCTAGTGCCCAGAGAAGCCTAGTCAGAAATGGTCTTTATGGAAGACATGGAGCTAAAAGAGCCATACCTCCAATGTGGAAACAAGGTCAGGAAAACACAGGAACTGGGGTGTATCAGGTGATCTGGACCCATGAGTCAAAATCTGAGATATTTAGCTATAGCAGGAGGCAGTTTGTTCACTGAAGGGCTGGAGAGCGGTACCAGAATGTTTGTTTGCAGGTAACGGTGAAGCATGGTGGAGGGTTGCTGCAAGTTTGGGGCTGCATTTCTGCAAACAAGGTTGGGGATTTGGTCAGAATTGTGTCCACAATACTATGAACTACAGGGATCATCCATCATATAGTACCTTTTGTTCTGTAACATGACAATGAAGTCAAACATACAACATAACTAATTAACAACTATCTTTAGTGTAAAGAGGAACAGGGAGTCCTGCAAGTTATGGTATGGCCCCCACAGAGCCCTGATCTGAACATTAAATCTGTCTGGGATTGCACTTTGAGAGAGAAACCACCGAGGCTGCCTAAATACACAGAAGAATTGTGTTCTCCAAGATGTCTGGAAAAACCTACCAGAAGAAGTCTGTTTTCCAGACAAAAGGATGGTCACACCAAATACAGATTTGATTTAGATATTTCTTCAGTTCACTCACTTTGCATTTTGCAGTAGTGTCTGTCTGTGCATGTACATATATATATATATATATATTAATATATATATTATATATATATATATATGCAAATCCTCCTTCCGACAGATGACAGCAGGCTATGATGAATTCTGCTAAAAGTGTTAATTATTGCGAACCATGGGATACACAGGTGAGATTTAAAAGTATGTAATGGAAATTCCTTTTATTATTATTTAATGAATGATTCCAAGTAGGGGTGAGGAACACTTTTTTCACAGGAAGAAAAAAAAATCCAAGAAAAGTACAGGAGTTATACATTTTGCACAATAGAAGAATATGATGCTTTTCTCAGGTCCCTGACCCCAAAAGTGACCCACAAAGACTCGGTACATCTCCGAGACACGGCGCCCTGAAAACACCCAACAAATGTGAGAGATTCTATTCATTTCAATAAAAGCGGACATGAAACAGATGAAGAGCCGCATTTTAAAGAAACGTGAAATAGGTTTTTAAAATAGATCAGAGGCCCAGAGAAGCCATGCAAAGCTTGGGAGAAATCCGGCGAGGGCACCAAGGAAAGCAGAGTGTATGGAACCGTGCACAATGCTCTTGTGTCAGAAACGTATTCTTCACCCATGTATCAGAAGGAAGGATCTGAATACAGTGTCATGGCTGTTTAATTCTTGCCGTTCCCTTTGACAGATTATATAACAATACCAGCTATACATTTCTTGTAAAGTAGAAAGAATCATCTACAGGTTTTTGTAAAAAGAATCCACATTGGCCATACAAATTACACGATCAGTGAATATTACTGAGAATATTATACTATATGTGTGCTATGGTTCCAAGACATCTGATCCAAGCATTAATAAGTTACTGTAATGTGAACAATTTTTCTGAGGTTTTTTTATTTTATTTTATTTTTTTCACAATGCAGTACATTGTAATGATCAAAAAATTACTACCAAAGTTTGAGCTAGAAATGTCTCTGAAATAGTCTTCCGCTCTAATGGAATAAATCCCGTTATCTAGCCAACTCATTAAATTCAAATATAGCAATGTTTTCCCTTTTTCTCCAGGAACCACTGTAAAAGATCTATTTACTAATTCAAACCTCTCAATGAAAACAAATTGAGGTAAATTTCATTTTGAAGCAGAACTTGACATCTGTGAAATCTGTTCTGGGAAGATCTACATGTCTCAATTTGTGTTTCCTGGCACTGAATAGGTTAAGCCAGTTTTATCTTTAAATTACAGCTTCTTCAGCGCTGTGTTTGTGTTTAGGCATACTTACTGGAGATATTAACAAGAAACAAATTAATTAGAAGCAGACCCACAAAGTCCATGGGTCAAACATGAATTGAGTACTTTTGAAAGAGAAATAGCAAATTACATCACTTAGGCCCTAAAGGAAATATATTGGCAGCTGTAGAATAAGAATTTTATATTCTTGAAACTGTGTGGCATTACTTCAACCACCAATATTAAAGAAAAATTACAGCTAAGAAAAATAGTCCTGAAATTTGATTCTATGCTAATAACTATCACATCTATTCTATAAGCTCATCTATCTAGTAGCAAAAAAACCTTAGAAGCTGCGATGGATGTCAAGCCAGCAGGGATAACTAGCATTTTAAGTGAAGTGCTAGGAGCCTGAAACATTTAAATTTGAAGGAGGTTTGTTCCCCCATGGATGATTTAAATGTTAAGTACATCCCCGAGTCGCAGATACACAAAATGGAACCTGAAAACTATTATCTCCGGTCGAAATGAACCTTCAATTTACTTACTGCACAGGAAGGGCAGATTCACTTCATTTTCGCTGCCAGCAGGTTATCCTTTCTCTGTATAATAGGCTTCGCATGTGTAATTAACACATAAAGGCTGCTGCTGCCAGCTTTGCTTCAGGTGCATGCTGGTAGGAGTTTTCAGGACAACGGTGTGGGCTGCAATCGCTTTTTACATGGGGATTGAAGATTAGCTATTCATTGACTGCCTGACAAAGACATGTTAAGAGGGGCGAAGGCCAGGCCCTGCTGTTGGGAGCACAGGTGTGGACAAAGCAAATATGTGGGTCATGTGGCCCACAAAATAAAGAAATGGATAGTTGGGACGGCATCAATAGACTCCAACAGACTGTGTTTTATCGAGTGTGTTTGAAGAATGAAAAAGCTACACCAAATCGCTAGTAAAAAAAAAAAGTATGATTTTGAAACCTGCAATTATCAGGATGGCTCTAATTGTGCTTTTAAAAAAACAACTGATTATCTTTTTCAGGGCTTGATCTTTAATTAGGTTGTAATCGCACACATGGTAATTATCTGATACATCTATTTAACACCAATTTATTTACTATTCATTTAGCTGCGGTACTCAGTGGCACTCATTTTGTGTTTGACTGCGAGAGAGAGAAGTGAAGGAGCTGCAAGAGGAGGAGGGCCATTTGACAACAAGTATCATGTCTTTTACCGAATCTAGCAGAGTTAAATACTTGAGAATGTACATCATGCACCTCTAAGGTTATTTTGTTTTGTTCGAGACGACACCAAGCCAATCTAGTATGCTGTGCTTTCAGACTGACGCACCCAAGGATTTGTCTTGTTAAACAGTAACTCCTCCTGCAGCTCACTGAAAGAATCCGTTGAGGCTATGAATACTAAAATCTACATTATATCGTTTGTATCAGTTTTCTATAAACATCAACAGACATGCAAGTTACAAGTGATTAAAACACGCAGATAGAAGATAATACAGAAGAGCTAGGAATCCCATAGAGCAGCTGTACATGTACATCACAGTTGTGTAAAAATGCCTCCTAACTCCAATTCCTGAAAACACATTTTTTTTTACCATTATGGTAAGGTGTCTATAGAATGAGAATATGAAATATTTACGATAAAATGGAGTTAAGCGAATTCTGGTGGACCTGACACACACATACACGGTAATGTATGTAGTTCTGGAAGGACTATGTATGTAAAGTTCACTGAAGGACTAACAACTTTTCATTGTATTCCCCACAGTACTTCATTCATAAGACACGTCTATTTTTTAAAAAAAAAATATTTTAGCTATTGTAAAATTTCAGGAGATTTTTCATTTCTTCACATTGCCCTTTCCACCACACCCAGTGATACACGACACAGGTACAACACAGGAATATCGCTTCAAAAGCAAAATCTGTGGCAGTGTTGACACTGCCACCTGATAATTTTGTTAAAAACATCTTAGGCAAAGAGCATTTTTTTCATACTTTTAAATGCCTAGTCTTTTCAGATGACACTTATGTGCTTTTTTCATTATCCTACTACTATGTCAAAAATATTTCTATACACAGCCTTGAGTGGCACCCTTTCGTGCGAACGTGTGTAACCAATCTGTTGTATTATATTCAAGAGAATAGAACGTTATTATTTAAAGACAGATGCTGATTTGAAGAACCCAGTATTTTAGAGTACACAATGTGTATTTAAGGATGTGTACAGGATACTGTTATGTTAGAGATTTTTACTTCACCTAACAACTATTTGACAAAAGATTTCTTTGATACACTCTGTATTATAATCTGCCTTGTTTAAACTGAGAAGCCAACCGGGCAATTATCTTTAACAAGTACATTATTGCAGTAATACACTGTATGTAAATCAGCCTGAAGGATCAGTTGTACAAATAAGACAGGAAAGTTTCCGTTAAACGCCTCACATGTCCAAGGCAGCATTGTCTACATTGCCGCTAGCAGCAAAAACGGCCATACAACACACCTAGTCCATTTATCACTATCTAGAAGGCACACAGCGGTTTTAAAGCTTGTTTAACGTGGAGAAACTCAAAGGCTAATTTAACTGCCTTACTGATTTCTTACCCATTTTGTTTTCTTCTCACACCCTGAAATAATAACTGAACTAAACTATTACTATTCTGTCATAAATTGCTACAGTCCTACAACTGATTGTCTGCTCTCGCCCCCAAACATTAAAAAGGACAGTCCAGCCACCATGTGCAATTTAGACTGAAGGGCCCCTTTAAATTCGCTTTGCAGGCTTTAAAACTAGCTACAGCTTGGTTACAGGCACCAACCTGCTTTCACCAAAAAAGGGTGAAAAAATCACGGTATACGCATATGGGGTATTTCTATTACATATACAGTGGCAAGAAAAGTAAGTTAATCATTTGGAATTTCCAGCATTTATGTATAAATTAGTCTAACATATGATATGATCTCCATCTAAGTTACAACAATGAACAAACACAATCTATTTTAACTAATAACACAAATTATTGTATTGTTCTTGTCCACAATAAAGACATAATTCAAACCTTCACAGTTTAGGTTGAAAAAAGTTGGTGACCCCTAGGCTAATCACCTCAACAAAAGCTAACTGTTGTCAGGAGTTAGCAAACCTGCAATCAGATCAATGAAACAAGATTGCAGGTGTTTTTAGGGCTACTTTGACATAAAACACAAGCATTATGAGTTTTCTTTTTTCAAGAAGCATCTGCTGATGTAAATCATACCTCACAAAAAAAAGATATTTCAGACGATCTACAATCAAGAATTATTGATTTGCATAAAGCTGGAAAGGGTTACAAAGTAATCTCAAAGAGTTTACAAATGCATTAGTCCATAGCTAGACAAACTGTTTCTAAATGGTAACTATTAAGTACCGTGGCTAGTCTCTCAGTGGACGCCCAGCCAAGATGATTCCAAGGGCATAACGAAGAATGCTCAATGAAGTAAAAGGAGCCCTAGACTAATAGCTAAAGGCTTGAATGAATCATTGGATCTGGTTAACATTTCTGTTAATGGATCTACCATATGCAAAACAAGCATGGAGTCCATGTCAGGACACCGCAGAAGAAGCTGCTGCTTTGTGGGCTGTAACGCAGAAGAAGCTGCTGCTTTGTGGGCTGTAATGCAGCCGGACGATGATCAGAAACATTGAAGCAAATCTACTAGTTTAACTATAATATGCCTTTCGAAGGGGCCAGTCAGAGCCCAGATCTTAATCCAACAGAGATGCTGTGGTATAACTTCAAGAGAGCGAGTAGTTGTAGATCAGATCACATTTTGCGAACAGTTAATGCAATAATCCTGGCAATTCCAAAAAGTTAACCTACTTTGTCTTGCCTACATGATGCTTCATTACACAGTTTAAGAACATGAAAGATCTGCTCTAAAAGGGACTAATAAGGAAACTTAAGAACTAGAGATGCACCGATATATCGGTGGCCGAAATATATAGTCCGAAAAGGGTATTATCGGCAAAATGCCGTAAAAAAAAACGGCAAAAAATAATCGTCCGCAAGGGCTGGGCTGCTAACTTGTTTGTTGGTCTCACAGTGTGCGAGCATAGTCTCTTGTACTGGCCAGGAAAAGCAGGAACTCAGCGGAGTCATGTGAATGCACATCACATGACTCTGCCCCTTCCTTCTTCCCCTGGGGGCAGGGCTAGAGAAGTTGCTCGCACAGCCGGGACCCTGCAGTAGTCTGCGAGTGAGAGATCTGCAGTTCAGGTAAGGGGGTGGGGTAGGATGTATAAGCAAGTATGCGTGATTAAGGGAATGAATGAGTATATGGATGTTTGTAAATGAGTTTGTGTGTTTGCATGGATGCGTAAGTGTGGGAGGATAGCATGGCATAGGGAGCCTGTAATCACACTGCTATCATGCCCAGGTTCTAGCATGTACTGGCTGCCTGAGTGTGATTGCTGTTAGCAATTATATATATATATATATAGTACAGCAATACACTCATGCCAGTCAGCCAGTATGGAATGGGGTATGCCTGGGCATGATAGGAGTTTAATCACATATATATATTAATATTAATGTTATTGATTTTTTTGTGTGTTACTTTTAATAAAAGTATGGCTATTTTTTTTATTATTTTTTTTAAAGGTTGGGGTGTCATTTTTGGTTTTAAGTGAATCCTGAAATTTCGGTTTCGGCCCCGAATTTTCATTTCGGTGCATCTCTATTAAGAACTACACACAGGAAGTGTAACATTAATTTCATTTAAAATCATTGAAGGGATAATGTAGGTTACTGAAGATGATGGTTTATTGCAGCAAAAGCATCAGTTACCAGTTATGTAAAATGTTGGTAGACATATAACACAATATAAACTGACAGAGACACGGAGAGGTTTTACATTACGGTGTATAAAGTATTTATAATTGGAGTCAGCTTAAATTATAGAGCTATGCAAGGCTGGTTGCAGGTTCACGTGACTGATTCCATTAACTCCATGACTTACAGGATGAGCATTATAAGGTCTTCCCGCATCAGTTACCACCTTGCATTTGTCTTGAAACATTTTTGGGGTATTTCTCAGTAGGTGCACATATCCCATAAAACAAGCACTGGGTAACTATGCCTACTGAAATACCCTTCTTGGGTGCTTATTTATTAATAGTGGAAGTTATTTGATTGAACTGCACAAATGACACTCAGGCCCAAAAAATTAAAAGGGGGCTTGAACTTGCATGCATCTCCAGATTGTAAGCAGGGACCTCTTTACCCAATATATCTGTTCATCTTAGTTTGTCAATACTAGTTTTGTCATACACTTTGAATATATATATATAAGAAGCTCTGCGTAAATTGTTGGTGTTATATAAATAAAAGATAAAATACTACTACTACTACTACTAATAATAATGATGATAATTATACACATATGTAAGTAAAAGAGAGGTGTTGTTTAATGAATGAGGGGACAAATGGACTCTGGGGATGATCACAGGGGAGAGGACCTCTCAATGTCACGGTAGGGTCAGGAGGAGGGAAGACTGCTTTCCTGGGGTCCAATTTTTCAATATAAAATATATTTGCAACAGGGTCTAATATTTAGTTATATTGGCAGCAGGGGCTAGTATTAAAGAATTGAAAACTGCCAGTTCAGCTGTTATTTTGAAATCATATTTCAATCATTGTCTTTACTTTAAAGAGATAAGTACATATTATGTAGTTAAAAATGCATGTCTAACTCATATATGTGTATTTTATAAGTCCCCCGCCCTACTTTTTGGTCCCTGTCCCCCCATGAGCCCCCTAAATATGAAAGCTGGAGACGCCACTGTCATGAATAGGTGTGCTTTAAACCCTATTATGATGGCAGGGAACTTCACGTCTTCAGTAGTTGCGTGCACATTCATGCACAGTACTACCCAATGCTTTTCAGTGCAGAGGACTGCCTCGGAGTCTCATGAGATTACGAGTGAATGCAAGACTCCTTTTTGGTGATTATTTTAGGATTTATTTTAACCCCTTAAGGAAAATGGCTTGTGTACAATACAGGGCTCAGCCATTTTCATGTTATTACTATTACTGCAAATACTGCGTACCCACATAAATTATATATTGTTCATTTAAGCACAAGTAGGGCTTACCTTTGAGAAGCAATTCAAAATTTACAGAGATCTACTCTGGGGTCTTTTATAGCGCAAGGGATCTTTGTTAGCACTGGGGACGCCCCCAATCCCTATAGAGACAGCAACTAAATCCTGTTTAATACTATATGCTCTGTTTCTTCAAAAAGCACCGGTCTGAGTTTAAATTGGAGCTGGCCTCAGCAGTGTGACCTAGTGATAGTGGTGAGGCAGCTTAGGCTCCGTGAAACTGCAGGGGGGGTGTATGTGTTACTGCTTATGTGTGTTTATGTGTAAGTGTGTGTGTTAGTTCGGGTGTAGGGGGGCTTACCTTTACAT
>VKOC01000172.1:59439-130915 GCA_009364415.1 Spea multiplicata
CCCACCCCTTCTCACTAGCTACCCACTCTCTACCCCCCCCTTTGTAGTTCACTTACCCTGCAGTCCTGTGGTGGGAGCGCGATGCCTCTGTCTCGCTGCTCTGCCGCGATGCGTGTGGCTTCACTGCTGAGTGCCGACATATGACGCCTCACGCTCCCGCCAATGCAGTCGTTGAGGCGGGTGGCGGCAGGGAGCAGAGGAGACAGAAGGACGCCGAGTGGTTGCTGAAAACGACTGCTAGGCACCCCTCTCTCTCCTCCTGCGGCGTTTCTATTGCCCCTGGGGGGGATTTCTTAATGAGTTACTTGGGGGGCATCTGTCCCCCCCGGTTCCTACGCCCATGCATATTCATATGTTGTGTTGCTAGATTCAAAAAAAGACATGGGTTTAAAGACCAATAGTAACTGTGGCATGCATGACATTTTTACCTACCTTTTGTAGATATGCATGTATTAGTACAAATCATTTAATAAATACGGCATTGATATTTTGCATGTGAAATAAATGCAAAACTGCAGACTGACCATGACTTGACCTGCTTGTCAAGTCATGGTCAGTCTGCAGTGGTTCCCAGGAGTCCCTGTCCCTCCAGTGTCCTGTGGAGTTAGTGGGCAGTGGAATATGCCCCCTACAGATGAGTGTCTTTATTTCTCTATGTAGTAAGGTCAGCCCTGGGTCGGTTCTGTTGATTTTCAACAAACCATAAAAAAGTCTAGAAAGGATCCATATATGATGTAAATGCAGCCTTTACTCCCGACACTCTATGTAGAATTGCAAGTAAAAGATGTGAAAAGACTTCAGGACGTTGCACAAAATCCTGAAATTAAAGTAGCTGAGGGCACAGTTGTCCTCCTGTCTCCTTGTCAGCTCTCCCATGTTCTGCAAGTTAAAATGAGCTGCTGAAACAGTAGTGATCAGCCACTAACTTTCTGTGGCTCTTTGTAAAACTATATATATATGGATTACTTAGTATAGCAACATTTAGCATCCTCTCAATAAAGCTTCTCTGGCTTACTGGAGGGAAGCCGGCTACTACTTAGCACATGATAAAATTACTGCTCTGCTTTGTGTTTGCAACGTAGTAAAATGGTCCTCTTCTTGGATGCTTCTCGAAAAGAAAATCAAGTCATCACACACACTTAAAATGTGCAAATATTGCAATTGATGTGAAGATGCCTGAATGAAAAATGTGTTGTAATTGTCATATACTACAAATCTAAAAATGCCTCAAAGTTTTTATTCATTTTTAAATGTAATTACTTTTTAAACTGTCTCACTTTTTATTGATCTTTGTTAAAAAAAAAAGTAAATGAATGTTTTCACCTGTTTTATTTCAAACTTGATATTTTTGTGAAATTATGAAATTGAAACGACTTATGTTTACATAATACTCAGTTCTATGTAAATAGTGGTATAGAGATCCAGCTATATAACATTACGCTACAATTATTTATAAAGCGCCAGCAGATTCCTTAGCGCTGTTACAATCAGTGGGATAATTTAAAGTCGCACACAATGACAAACTGGTACAAAAGGAGAAGAGGGCCCAGCTCTTGCAAGCTTATAATCTGGTCTGTGGTTGACGGGGAAGTGAAACAATAGGAGAGGTTGTTGATCGTTCAGATGGCGTGATTAGGATGATGGCTGAGAGTGTTAGGAGGAAAGGATGTACACTTCCCAAAAAAGGTGGGTTTTCAGAAAGCTTTTGAAAGTTACGTACGGGGGAGAACCTTCCGAAACGATGAACGGAATTCCACAGAAGGGGTACGGAACGGGTGAAATCCTGAAACATTGTTTATGTGTGAATTTAACACATCAGTATGCCTGGCATTCATTCTTTCTAATAAAAAGAGGTTCTGGTGGTGCTGAGAATACCGATATCACTATGACTATTCTGGGATCCTTGGACTGGACTCATTTGCTGCCTGCAAGTTATACTAAATGTTTTCCTTCTTTCTTAATACTTTAATACTGCTTCTAACATAATTATATTTTTGAAAAAGCAAAAGTCTTCACGTTTTTGAATTGTTAGTTAAAAACAAACTTCATGTACGTTTTCTGTAAGGCGAACCAACAGAGAAACCCCAGGTTACCATATGGTCCCTAGCTACAAATGCATACAATTTAACAGGAATGGCCTATACATGTGCCAGTTTGGAATCGTTTTTCACTGTTAATATGCATTTTATTCTTCTGCTCCCATGCTGCTGAGTGCTGTCGGAGAGTGGCATCGGAGAGGGGGCCAGCAATGCTTAAAATGCTTACCTCTCAGTTTTAGCTTGTTGTTGAGCACATAGCAAGTGAAGCCATCTTGACATCCAGTGGTTATACCTCCCTTTCTTGAACTCTTCAGACCCACTCTGCTCCCTCCTTGCTTGTTGAGGGATTAAGTTGTGCCACCTTTTGACGCTGAGCCTTCAGGATGGTTTGGCACAGTTGCAGCCTGAAGTACAAGGAGTTGTTTACAAAAGGGGCCATGGACTTTCGGTCTTTCTGTCGAAGCATTCAAGCAGGAAGGCCTTGCACAGTCTGTTTGGCACAGTAGCCGTGCTCAGCTGGCCTTCTGCCCTCCTGCTGGTAGTCGGGGCAAAGGATGTGCCAGATCTCAGATTGTAACAGAGCAGAAAGGCCGCCTGCAAATCTGCTTGTAGTTAGCATGAGGCCTTTTGGCAGAGACGGAAGGCTGACCCATCCAGTCGGCCCTTTTACCTTAATATTTTCCATCTGCTCTGCAATGACAGACCTGAGTTGAGGTTTGAGTTATGAGGAGTGTGATGGGAAACTGCTTTGAAACATTGTTCTAGGACTTGCAGTAAAAGACATTTCCCCTCTCGCTGCGGTGATTTAACCCTTAGGTTTTCTTTAGACAGAAACACAAGCAGCTTCACAGACTATCCATTTCCATGATATGTTGCAGTGATATCCTGATGACACTTGGGCTTGGTTTTGCTTTGATGGACTTGCAGACACTACATGTTGCTTCCGGAAGATTATTCCTGCCTTCGCTTTTTGATTAGCTTGCAGTGATTTTGTTTAGATGCTTCTAAACATTTTCCTGTGTATTACAGAAGTGGTTTGCAAATTTCTTGCATAAGTATTGCAAGTTTTATGTACCTTAAACAACTTCCAATAATATTTTAGTTTTTTTATTGATAGTTATTTATAGTTTTATAGTTTTATGATGCCTTATTTCGCTAATATGTCACCATTAATATTATTCACATTATTAGTAATAAGTCAATTATTGTAAGTAGTGTTTGTAGTTGTTACTATTTTTGCTTAACATGTTGTGTAATGTAGTTTGGCATTCATACAGTTATATCAATGGATATAAGAGTTATAAAATACATTGTACTCATTAAGAGAAGTTATTCTCTCAGTAACTCAGCGAGTTGTCTTTAGATCAATAAGAGATACTATTGTATTGGCAGTAAAAACATTTTACCTCGGAATCAATAAAACACGAAAGGAAGAATTTTTTTTCTTTTTTTACAAGTTTCTTTCCCAAACTCCAAAATGATGTGTCTAAAACACGCAATAACAGTTCTTTCAAGTGAGACTCTTTGGAACCATACCAGCGATATATCCCATAATGCAATGCTCCTGCCACGTGTATCACAGGTGATTAACGTTAGCCCACCGTGCTTGTAGTTCAGATGCTACTTAATATTTTGAGTTTTTTTTTTTTTTTTATCTATGAAAAATGAAGATAAAATACTTGAGAGCGTCTCTGCATTCCACACATTGATGATCTAGGAGTTTTCCCAGAGGCAGTGCTGGTACTGTATTGTAAATTACTTGTAATTCATACAGGAAGGCAACTTTTAGCTAATATTAAGCTTAGAAGTGCTTATAACTTGGATTATTGCACTTATGATGAATCAGCTGTATCCCAGGTCTCTCGATATAATATTAGAAGGACTGTAAGAATAAATGAATGTATTCTACACTAGTTTTCCTTGTGAACACCAAAGATATATAGATCTGTGAGGGTGTGCAAGAGCATATTGATCCATCTAGTCTGTCTAGACTTGGCATTTCTGCTATATGTTACAATTTTTCCCCTTTTCTGTGAATGGTGTAGCCATATGAACTAAAATCTTTTTTCAAGGAGAGATAAAGTTGTGGTTTGATTCTTTATTTAACATTTAATATGCGTAATTTAATTTATTTTTTTAATAATAAAAGTATTATTGTATGTAAATCCAAATTAAATTGGTTAAGTTGACAGACAATAACACCAAAATTTAACAATTCAGTGAAAAGTACTGATTTTGGAAATATGTGTTATATAGAACTTACATGCATTTCAAACAGTTATAGGCCATGTAACATAAGGTGTGCAATCCTGTTTTTTTTACATTTAGTTTGCTTGGGAACTAAACCAAAAAGTCGGGGGGGGGGCAGAGTGGCATATAGGGGGTATAAGGCATATCTGGGCAGCAGAGTAGCATATCTGTAAGTAAGGTGCATTATGAATTGAGAAGGGGCACCTTAAAATGGCTATTGTTTTTCCAAATGTCTGTTTTCTGTCAAAAACAGATGCCAAACATGTTAAAATACATGTATTTCTGTTCATAAAGGCGATAATTGTTAACCTTGTTTGCATGTGCCTAACCAGAATCCCTTGTGGTTGTGAAAGCACCATGAGAGTTCTGAGGGAAAAACAAGCCTTCTGGCTTGTCTGGTGTGTGTAGATGAGTGTTTAATAATACTTCTACTACCCCTTGTTCATTAGGTAAAATACTGTTTTACCATTCCACTAATGTGTATTTTTTCTTTAAAATAGCACCAAACTATAAGGGTGCGGCCTATAATCAGGCCAATACAGTGCGTGTGTGTGTGTGTGTGTGTGTATATATATATATATATATATATAATTATAATAAATACCACAAAGTCCATGCACACCATTCCAAATATTCCAAGCAGTTTCCATACAAAGCACTCTCAAAGGATGGTCAGCACTCCAGGCCTTCAAGTTAACAACTTTTCTTTATTCAAACAAGTCAAGTAGACGTTTCAGTCATTGCTGACTTTAGGACATATATATATATATATATATATATAAATATATATCATAGATAGAAGATAGCATACGAATAGATATATAACAATATATATATAATTAATCTACTTCGTTATGATACACCATAAAACAATCATAAATGAGAGGCCCCCCCCAGAACTGGATGCAGTATTCTAAATGAGCTTTTACCATTGATCACTTCTGTTCAATCTAGCATTCTTCTTGCTTTTCCGTATGCTTTATTACATTATGTGCTCTTTAAATCTTTTTGAGATAATCCACCTGCCTTTACTTTTCTCCTGATCTTTGAGTCGATTCTGTGTTTCAAATGTATGATTTTATGCTTAGCCACAATAACCTTTAGGTCCCAAATCCTAGCTTCTTATTTTGTTTATTTTATTACGAAATTAACTTTTAAAATAGTTTGAGTAGAGCTCCAACCGGTGTAAGCAGTGCAAGTGTTATCCCCTCCCCCCAAAAACAAAAATCGGCTCATTGCATGATACAGCATCTTATGTATGGTAGCTGAAGTGGAAGGGAAAAAAGCCCAGGTGTTAATGGACGCTCTAGAATCTGCCATAAAAGATGATGAATAGCAGTCTGGTAACAATGGTCTAAGATTACCATACAATACATGCTGTCTGTATTATTTCTGAAGCCAGGAAGGTGAGGGCCTCTCGTCAGAGCCAGTGATTGCAGTATCAGACTTTCCCATTTATTCTTGCACTTGTTAGTCTGTATTTCACATATGTGAACGTAAAGCTTTTTGTCACTTGTTTTTAATGGAAATCTCATAATAAGGGGCTCTTAACAATTCATTATTTAAGAGGGCTGAGCTACCAAGTAGGAGCTCTGCGGGTCTCGTATTGATGCACTCAGAATGACAGCATTTCTTTGCTCTCAAGCAAACAGCTTTTCTTGATCCTTTATTTCACTAATGCTGAAAATGATGCCACATAATGTTCCAGCAAGAGAACTTTTACTAGTAAATGACTTATTTTATAGATTTTTGGTCTGTTCTAAAGCTGAATGTTTTTCATGTGACCCCACTCTTAGCTCCCATTAGATCTAATGTGGGGAGTCTGCCTTCTGCAAACCATACAGGAGGTGAGACATTATGTTGTTTAATCCATCTTTTTGTTGATGTTGAAATGTAGCGTTACAGGGAATGGACAGCTATCAATACAGCTCCTGTGCATTAAACCTTTAGGTTTATATGACATTGAATTTTTTGTGCAGTGTACATATGCCAAACTCCCAGCATATTCTCATGGTAGAGATCATATACTGAGATTATTAGTATTAATCAATTGCAATTATATGTTAGTAACTACATAAACCAATGATTTAGTGTACCCAATATCTGAGTCATATAACTAAGTATGTCACCGGAACATACTCATTATTATTTCTCAGAGCATAGAATCTATTAACTGTGTCATATGCTTGAAATGCTTGAATACATTACAGACCAGTAGGGCAAATACTATATAAACAAATATATACATAAACACTGTAAGGACAAAAGTATTGGGACATACCTCTTAGTTATTGAATTCAGGTGTTTCAATCAGACCCATTGCCACAGGTATGTCACATTTGTGACAAAATAGGTCGTTCTGAAGATCTCAGTGAATGCAAGCTTGGCACTATGATAGGATGCCACCTAAGAGATATTTCATCCCTGCTAGATATACCATGGTCAACTGTAAGTGGTATTATTGGAAAGTGTAAGTGCTTAGGGACAACAGTGAAGAAGCGGAAGACCACGTAAAGTTGCAGAGCAGGGTCACAGAGTGCTGAGGCGCATGGTGCGTAAAAGTTACTATCTCTCTGAACTTCTACTGGCATTAATATCAGGCACACACATTGTGCGGCGGGAGTTTCATGGAAGGCAAGCCTCACATCTCTGGTTGCAATGCAAAGTGCCGGATCAAGTTGTTTAAATCACGCTGCCTCTGGATAAGTTTAAACGTGTTCTGCTGAGTGATAAATCACACTTCTCTGGCAGTCTGATGGGCGAGTCTGGGTTTGGCGGATGCCTGGAGAACATTACATGCCTAACTGCATTGTGCCAACTGTAAATGTTGGTGGAGGAGGGATAATGGTATGGTTTTCCAGTGAAGCTCTAGCATACAAAGACATTTTGGACAATGCTATGCTACCAACTTTGTGGGATCAGTTTGGGTAAGGCTCTTTTCTATTCCAACATGACTGTGCCCTAATGCACAAAGCAAGGTCCATAAAGACATCAACCACAATCAAGCACCCTTGGGATGAACTGGAACAAAGATTGCAAGCCAAGCCTTCTCGTCCAACATCAGTGCTTGACCTCAAAATGGGTAAAATGGGCAAAATGGGCAAAAACCTGTGGCCATGGGTCTGATTGAAATTCCTGAATTTAATAATTAAAAGATGTCACTATATATAGTGTATACACATACACACTATTGGAAAATTAAAAATCTGTATTATTGTTATTACATGACATGCTAGATGCTTAATCACAGTCACTGATTTTCTTTGCAGTGGAAATATAGTACCTGCCGTAGTCAGTCAGATGTGATTTGTATAGCTGTTATATTTCTTAGAGAAATATTGCCAATATGTAACTTATTAGGGAGTAACACCGTGGGTGCATGACATATTTGCAGAGGGGTCATAGTAAGATATGTACGGAGTTGGAGTGGGTGAAGTCATATTCAGAGAAGCACAGACTACTGGAATTGCTCCATAATGAATCACGCTTATTTGGAAACTAACCCTTGCATTTTCATTTCAAGATGGAGAACACCATAACTGAATGCTGAGTGATTTAATGCTAAAACTTAGTATACTAAACTTGTACACTATAATATTGAAATGTATGTCATAAAACTCATGGTAATCCACAATCGGTTATGGTCCTCTAACATGGGATTGTATCCAGGGCCGCCATCAGTAGATACCACCAATACCCATGTACGGGCAAGCAGGGGTGCCAGCTTCCCTGAGCTGTCACTGTCTCCCTCATTGGCCCTTGTGGCCTTCCACCTGTGTTTGGGTTCTTTGTGGACTTTGAGACCCAGGTGACCCCCTTTCAGGGATTGGGGTCCAATAGCCTGGACTTTGGATACTAATATGCCCTATCCTGGTACCCCTGTTGCAAACTTTAAGACCTGGTAGCCTCATTACAAGCTTGACTATCTATATTGTATATTACATATGTTTATAATGTACTAACTATTTTGTCTCAAAATACAGCAATGAGTGAGTTAAAATATTTTTTAGTAAATATTTTTTAGTAAACCATTGTCAAGGTTTGTGGTAGAAATGTGTGTAGAAATTGAAGACATGGACAGTGTTACAATACAACCATTTGAAATACCCAGGGGATTCTATATATTATTTTTTTTTTAAAAAGGGTCTAAGGGAACAAATTGAATTAGCTGCCTTCAAAAATATCCCAAATAGGACATGAGTACAGTATTACCAGATATGGAAAAATTATTTTGAAATAGCAATACGCTTACACAATACACAAGCTTATTGCCCTTGGGGACAAAAAACATAAAACATTGGGAATTTCTAAGCTCAGGACAAATTTTAGAATTTATGTAGCAGATTTTTCTATTGGCTTTTGTACAATATTCTGAATGTATTTGTTTTTTACATTTTTCACCGTATATATTTTTATAGTAAGTTAGATAATATGATGAAAATAATAGTATCTAAAGAAAGCCCTTCTTGTCTTCAAAAAAATGTATAATTTGCGTGGGTACAGTAAATGAGAGAGAAGAAAAATACAGCTAAACAGAAAATACTTCTCAAACAGCCATTGTCAAGAAGGTTACAAACATTTACAAAAAAAGCCGGGTCCTTAAGGGGCATTTAACACGCCCCCCGCCCAAAAAAAAAACTTACCGGTGCGTCTGACTCCCGGTGTGTTGTCCGTGCAGCGTGTAGATGTCTTTGCGAATCGCGTAGACAACTTTCGCTGCAGCCGGAAGGCGGTGCGGCTAGGAGCGGAGGTTGTCTGCATCCATCACGCAGACCTTCCCCGGCTGTCAGAGAAAATTCCGCGGTGAGGAATGGACGCAGACGCAGACAACCCCCGCTGCTAACCGCACCTACTTCCGTCCAACCCGGGGAATCAGAGCACTTCATGTAAAGTTGGGGGAGGAGGGGGGGGGCAGGAGGATCCAGGTCCCCTGCAGCGTTGTCAGAGCATTTGCTCTGAAAAAACCCTTGTCTTATAATCGAGCAAATACGGTAATGTTTAACTGTATGTGACATTGAAAGAGTCATTTAGTTAACCTCGCGTGCCCTCCTATTGTAATAATTACCCTGTATAAAGTACACGTTGCTTATATCCATAGCGGTATGTATTTTGTAGTTTTACATACTACATACAATTTTGGATTTTAGGTAAAATGCACCTTTTACTCTGTATTTTCTTAGGTTTTGGAAAGCTAAAATGCAGCATTCGGTATGCATAATAGTTACTTGGATCATTCTAGATCACATATAGAACACAGTTAACTCAAGCACTTCAACTTTTGTGAAACATCACATCCTATAATCCTCATCCATCCTACTGCCAGCTATAATGTGTCCTAGCACAATAAATTATTTTTCTAATTTAACCTAATAGAATGCCTGCCACCTATGCCAATTACAGAAGCAAATTCTAATAATAATTGTTATAATAAATGTAATAACTGAACATTTTACGTAGCCTTGTAAACTACCTTAACTGCTTTTTATTCATATATAATATATGAAAAGAAATGGTTTACTGTTATAATTTAATTATCCATTATAGGTGGATTAAAGTGATATTTTCATATGCGCCTTTTATCTCAATAGATGTAAATGTTTTCATGTTGCTTGGCACATCACTTATTACAGTAACAAGGGTGTACCCTATACATGTCTTGAACAACCCCTAGGCAAAGGAACACCTAGTATAGTCAGGTTAAAATAAAGGCAGTTTCCAAATAAGCTTTAAATAGCAAGGCATATAAACTGCCAGCACTAAAATCTATGCATGATTTAAAACATTTTATATTTTATTTTTATTTATTTTTCCCCTTTGGTACTAAAAAAAATTGCTCCCTTTCTATCTCCTATAGCGATGCCTTTTTATACATCTCCTCCCTTCTGAGCGCAGTTAAATAGCTGCCGGGGAAGGATTCTTTTAAAAGCCTTTTTTGCAATCTTTTAAGGAAATTAAGCAGGCATTGAAGAGCATGTGGTGTTTGAATGCTCGCACAGTGAGTGAGATATGGGGGTGTGGAAATGTCAGCAGCTGGTTATGGATGCAGAACGCTTCTGATTGAACCTTTAACACATCCATTGCCAGTCTCTCTGCAGTTCTTTGTGATTAAGAGGTTAAAACGCTCATAGCTTGTGTTTCTTTTCATCAGGATTTCCTTAATATTTTCAAGAGGGATTCATAACCATTTGGTGTGTGCTGGGGGTCTATTTTTAAACGAAGTAAATGCCCATGATTTTAGCTTCAGGCTGTTAATAACAATACATATTAATGCTGTTAACTATAAAAGTAGAGTCAGACTATTTCCGAAAATACAAATTGTACATCACTGAAAGTTTTTAAATGCACCCACCCAAGACTGATATTGTAAGTTCCTGCGGGAACAGGGGCTCTCATTCCTCGTGTGTCTGTATGTCAATTGTTGTATTGTGCCTGTCATTATCGGTAACCTTTTCACCTTGTACAGCGCTGCGGAATCTGTCGGCACTTTAGAAATAAAGAATAATAATAATAATATACAAACACCCTTACTTTTTAGTTGAGAGACAAACTTTAAGCTAGGGTCCCACAGGAGATGTACTGTAATGCTAGAGGCAGCATTGTTTCTGGCCTAAACACACATTTAGCTTTTGAGATTTCTCTGCTACTCACTGGCACCGGAAGCAAAGTATACATAATGTACAGTGGGTGTGAACAGTAGGGTGATATGTTTAGTATTGGGGGCTTCAATGCTCCAGTGTAGCCCCACCAACAACCTTTTATCACCTGTAGAAGAAGCTTTATGGTCAACGCTGCAGCACAACGTCCCCTCTGCGGTCCCATGTTTTGTGCCGCAATAACGCAGCATAGACGTAGAAACAGAAGGAAGTTAGAAGGTGTGCAGTTTTTCTGAATATTTCGATTGAATATATGTAATCAGAAGAAATAATGTCTAAGAGCTCAGCTGAGAGAAGTGCTAAACAACAAAAGAATGTTTTGTAATTATTGGATAATAATAATTTTGTCTTATAGTGGCAATTTTTTTTCCGCTGCCATCTATCGCATGTATAATAAAACATTCATAAAACAATTTAGCAGAACTCAAAAACATATTTTACATTTACATAAAGGCAATTAAAATGAATCTAAACAACGTATTGTGCACTTCAGAGATACCAGTTAGTTCAATAAAAAGAACATGTACACAGGAGTGCTATTTATTCTCTTTTACCTTACAACACATTATAAAAGTTCAGTGGCAAGAAACTTATGCAGGATGTTAAATGGGAAATCATTGGTGGTACAAAATCCGAACTATCGTGTCATGTGCAATTAGTAACGTAAATTATTAAATCAAAACATGTTCAGTAGTGTTTTTGGATCATATTATCTGCACATTTTCTTTATTCTGTTTCTGAAGACAAGGAAATAGATACAGGGTTGTGTCCATGAACCAGCGATACACCTTGGTACAGCGATGGTCGTGGCACCCGGCATCCATCTGTCAAGGTTTTTGCATCTGGTAGAAACCTCTCTTACTTTTTTACTGTCCAAGGTAGGCAGTTTTGTATATTTTATAGTTAAGGTTTAGTTTGAGAAAGCTTAAGAATGATAGATAAAAATGTAATACTATAAATAAGGAACAAAATGCAGAAGCAATCATTTAAAAAAAAAAAAAAAATTTTAAGACCTCTGCTCTGTTCCTAGCAAACTGTTAACATTGTTCACGCTGGTCCTCTTAACCTGATTGCATATTCAGGATTTTGTCTCCCCACAGAACATACCTGTTAATGAAGGTTAACACACTTTACGTACTTTGTAAAACTGTGTTGAGTGTTTAATTATACACTTATTTGGTAGCTGTTAAAATCTCTCAATCATAACCCAACGTAAAAAACAATACGGTGAATTTCTTACATACACCGATCAGCCATAACATTATGACCACTTGCCCAATATTGTGTAGGTCCCCCTTTTTTTTGCCAAAACAGCCCTGACCTGTCGAGGCATGGACTCCACTAGACCTCTGAAGGTGTGCTGTCGTATCCGGCACCGAGAGGTTAGCAGCAGGTCCTTTAAGTTTTATAAAATGCGAGGTGGGGCCTCCATGGATGCATCCTGGTGCCATTTGTTCTTCAGGGAAGAGAAGGACACGTTCCCGGCCATCCAAGTGATGTAAAAAAACCCAACATTATTCATCAGACCAGACTACCTTCTTCGATTGGTCCGTGGTCCAGTTCTTATGCTCACTTGCCCATTATAGGTGCTGTCGGCAGTGGACAGGGGTCAGCATGAGCAACAAACTAAAATGCACTGTATGTTCTGACACCTTTTTCATTTATTTATTAGAACCAGCATTAACTTTTTCATCAACTTGAGCTACATGTGCTCGTCTGCTTGATCTAACCACTCAGGTTGCACTTGCAACAATGAGCGTTGGCCCCCCATGACCCTGTTGCCGGTTCACCGCTTTTCCTTCCTTGGACCACTTTTTATAGGTATTGAACGCTGTAGACCGGATCACCCCACAAGAGCTGCTGTTTTGGAGATGCTCTGGCCCAGTTGTCTGACAGGTGCCATAATAACACGATTATCACTTCACCCGTCAGCGCTCCTAATGTTATGGCTGATCGGCATATGTACACCAAGTATTCTGTTGTTCTACTGGGTCCAAAAACTTCAGTATTTATCTGTTTCCAGGCCATTTTTAAGCAAACATTTCTTAACAAAATAATGTTGCTTTGTGTCTTTTTCAGCGCAACATTTGCTTATTCTGTCAGCATGGTATGATTCTTTTCTGCATTCTACTTCTTTTGCTAATGTATGCAAAAGTTCATATTTTGTATCCTAGATTCACTAAAATAAAAATGAATGCTAAATTTAATGTTATGCATTCATCCCAGAGACGTCTGAAGCTCCAGTTAAAGCATATTGTAAATAAAATATTGCAACAACATGCCCGTATGTCTTCATTTCATATTTCCTTTCTTCTGAGCATCTGTTCCCATTAACAAAAGAAATTTAGATTTTGACAGCCGATAAGAAACTTTTGGCCCATGGAGTCTGCCCATTCTTCTGTCATAATAAGCCATATTTGCTCATTGGCACCATTCTATTTTAGAACAAGCCATTGTCTGTCCTAGGTACATTTCTATTCTACTGTTACAGCTACCCTTTTAAACAAACAAGCGAATTCAGTTGTTAAAATAGATTCTGTATCAACGATATACATTCTATTTCAAGCATCTTCAATTGTGTTTAGGGGTAATATTATGCACACATTTTCTTTATTCTGTTCATTAAGACAAGGAAATAGCTACAAGTTTGTGGCCATGAACCCAAACACACCTTGGTACGGCGATGGCCATGACACCCTGGCATTCTTCTTTCAAGGTCTTTACATGTGGAAGCCACTCTTAACTGTTCTTTTTTTTGCAAGATCTTGCAGGAGTGGCTTCTGTGCCCATCTCTTTTGCATACCTGACCTTGAGTGCTTGGTACGGCAGAGATAGCCACAGTGATTTACTACAGCATACATCATAACCTCAGTCTAATGAGCTTTTTAAAAAATATATCAAAAGGGCTTCTAATGGTGGATCTCAGCATTTCAAAGGAAAAAATATCTATTTATTATAAAGCTCCCCAATTCATTAGGATTCCTGCATAACTAGAAATGAAACAGCTGCTCTCAGTAGCAATCAGGTTTGGCATATTTTATGCCCTGTTCTTACCCCCTACATCCTTAGCCTTCAGTACCAATGAAGGTAGCTGACTCGTTAGCAAGCTAAGTTTTAATTAGCGTGTAGGCATGTGATGCCTGTTTTATAATGCTTATAACCAGCTGAGCTGTGGCAAAATGATGGCCAGTGTTTACCAAATAGTGCTTATGCGGGTAATAGATCATGATATATGTTACTGGATAATTACATGAACTGTATGGAACAACTACTCTATATCCTATAGCGGAGAACACGTTAAAATGTTCTAACTTACTGTGGTTATTAATACTTACATAAAGTACTAGCTTGACCTGTGGGTCAAATGTGGGAAATGTTCCATAAATTACTATTCTCAAAAAATCCTTTCAGTATGAAAACACAGATATTTTCAACAGCTACCTACATTCTATTATGTGAGACAGCTACTATTGTTCCAATATGCTTAACAAATATCAACAATGTGTAAATGAATGCATTCTAATGAGATCCCAAATACTTAAACTACATTGTGTTCACATAATTATGTTATTGATCTAATTGACATGCTCAACTTATGTTCTTGAAAGCTAAACCTATGAATATGTACAGTGTGAATATATTATATATATATATATATATATATATATACACACGCACGCACACACACATGCAAGGTAGAGCAGTGGTCTCCAATTCAATTGGCATGGCATGGTGTGGCAGAGGCAGAATCAGTGAATGCTTGACAGATGTGTAATAATGAAATGCCTAGTTAAGCAGGGTAAGTGTTGCATCTCTTTAAACATTTCCAGATTTGTTGAGAATGTCAGCACTCAAAAGATATTGAGTGAACCCTGAACACTTTTTGTTATGTGAGTCCTGCAGAAGGCGATGTTAGTGGCGTTCGAGTAGTATACTGGCACTGCCTCTCCCCCAAGCATATATATATATATATATATATATATATATATATATATATATATATATATATATAGTTAGCGTTATCGTCATCATCATCGGCTGTTAGTCAAAGAGTGGATGCAGACCTCATCTGCATATTTTCAATGCGTTAAGTTCTGCTCTTCCTGCTGCTGTTGAGAACCAGCCAGTCAGACCTTGTCTTTGGTTTTCTTCCTTGCCGTTAACGTCATGTGGTATCCAGGCCATGGTTTGCTTGCTTCATCTATTGTCACAAACAATGGTTTTTCAAGATAGTTTTAGAACACAAACAGTTTTGTAAAACACACAGCTTCATACAATGAACAGAGCCTTCAATTATGCATAGCCTTTATTGTATGTGAAAAGACTTTTGACTCACAAACTGGATGACTTAATACCAATATTTTTAATCCAAATTAAAGTGCAGCTGCATCATCAAAATTCAGGTTGTCTGAGAAAAAGGGCATCCAGTAATAGGCTAAATCACCCCAAAGCTATTTCTAAATGTTTGGAAGAAATCTTCGGTTAGCTAAATTCTAGACAATAAAAAAAAATACAATCAATGGGGGTTATCTGAATCACTTACAATTAGCTGATTATAAATACTGTTTCCCAATAATGCTGAAGAATTACACCAACATATTGAAGAACAACAATATAAAAGGAAGAAGTTTGCTTTGAAAATATGTTCCATAACCAAACACTGGTAATAGAACTATAATACAACAATATTGTATTCCTGCTGTTTTCCTATTATTTGTTTATTTTTTTTTTTATATATATTATTTTTATTTAATACAATACAAAAAAACTATATATAATATATATATATATATTATATACTACATCTACATAGACATAAGAATACACCGGTATATAAATGTTGCATGATTAAGATCATTCTTCTAAAATCCTATACAGCACTAGATACATACAATCGGATGTCGCCATACTGTTCATTTCTGTCCAGGGGTCATCTACACTATCTTGTTATCTTATTACCCCAATAGCCAAGTGATCTGTTCAGCATCTAATCTAGCTCTACTCTATGATGATGAGTCCGATATTCCATTACAGAAATGTGTTTGCCATTGCTTTAACGCTTCTTTTGCAATTTGTTCATTTACCTGCTAATAAACCGTTTTCCATTTGTAATTGATATTGTACTTGAATTTTATAAATTGTCCAATGAGGAAGTTCTTGTTTTTTCCAATTGCGCGCTATTAACAGTTTAGCTGCCATCAGTATACGTAGTGCTAAATAGTTTTGAATATGAGATATGTTTGTCCAAGATAAATGAAAGAGAAAACTTCCAGCAGTATATTGAGCTCCTCTGATTTCTAATGTGTCTAACACAGAGACCACCATTCTCCAAAAATCTTTTCATTGTACACAGTTCCACCATATATGATCATACGATCCCCTCTCTAACCCACCTCGCCAACATACACTAGAGGCTTGGGGATACATTTTGCTGAGTCTCTCTGAAACTAAGTGCCACCTATACATTATTTTGTATTGGGGTTCATTGAGATTTAGGCAGTGAATGTTTTTCTTGAGATTATTTAGCGTTTTATACCATTCTTCCTGGTTAAATTCTTGTCCTATCTCTTTTTGCCATTTCAAGAGGGCTTTGGGTTTACCGTTTGATGAATCCTCCTCTTCAAGTACTTCGCTTTTGATAATTTTTTTTAACATTTATCTCTTTCTCAACTTGAGTTTCTTTTCATTATGGGCCCTACGTTCCACATTTATAAAGTTCTTAACTCGTAAATATGTAATATTCCTACTAGATTGTAAGCTTTTGTGAACACTATCCTATATAGAACATTTGAAACAACAGAAATCCTTCCACTGTATCCCAATTTCTATTTTATGGATGCACCAAAAATATATATATATTTTGACATTGATGCAAATGCTAATGTTTAAATATAGTACTGATTGTGTTATACAGTTGACAGTTGTCAGGTTTCTTTGCTTCCTCCAACAAACATTACTGCTCCGTTTAGTGATTTTTTTTTTTTGCTTATCCATTTAATTGTCTGCAGCTTCTGTGAAAAGCTATTCTGTGAGAAATTAGTTTATTTATAAAATAGGGCTGCCAATAAAAGTTAAGCTGAAGCTTTTATTAAAGATAAATCGTTAGCTCCTGTATGTTTGTGTAATGACAGATTTTATATTTCTCATTACTGCTGCAATCTTTTACACTATTATAACGTACTAAATCCTCAAGGTTTAAGTCTCGTTCAATTATTTCACTTAGAACAATAACACACAGCAAAACTGAGCCAGAAAAGCATATGGAATTATTTGGCGTTTCAGCTTGAAAGACTCATTCATTGACAAGCAGCTGGAAAAAAAAAAGGCTGCTGACACATTTATGTCCTGTTTTTTTATTCTATGCTTTAATTCCCCCTTTGAAATAAAGTTTCCATCTTTGAGAGAGTCTAAATATTATTAAAAATATATAAAAATGCTGACAGCCCTGTTCAGAGGGAGAGTGAGGTATCATTGGTACACTCACCTTTATCAGGACAGCTCTATAAATCACCTTCCAGTTCGGCTTGGTGCACAACAAAAAAAGAACACTTCCATGTGCATGCTGGCACGTGTTTGGGGTCTCTATGCCTAAGGACAAGTTTTATTCTTATGCCTTTTCGTTTGGGTGGGTTATGGTTGTTTTTTGTAGCGTTTCAGAGTTTTTATGTTGGTTTTAATGTACATATTGGAGTAAATCTCCAAGTCTCAGAGGGGCATGGCGAATGAGACGTAGGAGAGCCACACACTTCAGAGGCCATGCCTCAGAGAGTCAAAACAGCAATAAGCTGAGAAACTGACAGCAAACACTTTCGTATCCTCTACTTTAAGCGATATGTCGGCCCACAATGAGCACCGACTCCTGGTTAGCCGTGTTTGGCTGTGCTTTGGTTCACAATTTCCAATAAATGGTAGGACAAGAAAAGCATCCACCGAAATGAGAACTGAAGTTGCTTATGAAACCTACCCATAGCTTGTGTTTCTTTGAACGAATTGGTTACTGTTACTATTTGACGAGTTGATATATTGAAATGTTGTTATGAATTACTGAATGGCTCTCATTTGTACTTCTTTGGGTAAGTTTTTCAGTTTTCCACCGTTGCCTTTGGGTATGTAGTAGTCCTGTTTGTATTTACCAGTGTTTAAATTAGTATATGTCAACGTCAACTTCAACATTTGTGTGTGAAAAGTTGTGTGTTGATATTTGAGTTCCTATGCTTGTGTGGGTGTTAGTAATGAGGTGTGTGTTACCATTCCAGCGTCAAAGTGTTAATACTTGGCATTCGTATGTTTCAGGGTTTTAATGAGCTTATGTGTGTTGCGTTCCTACATTTTCTTTGAGTTGTACATTATATCAGCCTGTTCTGATCAGCTCTCTGAGTTGACATTTATGAGTTGGTCAAAATTAAAGGCAACATTGTATATTAATGGGGCTTGCCTGCCACTATAAATGCAGACGTCTTCTACTTGTCAGGCGTTCATGTAGATTGCTCACACAGTCCATGCTCCCAGGGGTAAACGGAATACAGTTTAAATCTTAAACTGTCAATGTAATAACAGTCATGTTTGGGGATTGAGACATTGGGCAACTAGTAGTTGTTAAACACAAATGCCTGTGTATCATTCCTAGAAACCCCACTCAATGGGTGGTCTGAGCCTCAATGCCTCTTCTTTAAGACGATGATGTCCACCTCCCTTTGGCTACCATGCTGGATATTCACTCAAACTATTCTGTTACAGTATTTATCACTCTGTATGATTTAGCATGCACCATGTTGGCCCATTATGACACACCAACAGCTTTTTTATGTAGTCCTGTATTTTCTTTGTATAATTTTGTGTCCGGTCTCTTCCAGTTTTAAGATATATGTAGCTTTAATTAACAATTTAAATTACTGTTTTTCTTGAGATATGGCTAGTGTTGTCACGATAGGAGGTGGCTGCAGCAGGAGACTGAATATTGTACCATTATTAATAAACCAGTTAGCCAACGGTGAAGAGGACTTCCTGCTTAGAATGGCTATAAGTCAATTGTATGGACTATTGTGTGAGTCCTAAATGGGTTGAATGGGGAAATACAGTAAAGGAGTTTCGTTTAGGCCACTTGACCCCAGAAACAAAACATTTGGATAGATTTGAATGCTTCGAACAAACAGAAAATGTATATTGTCAAAGAAAATTCTTTACATTCTTTATGTCGGACTTGTGGTAAAATACTTTGTCGAGGAGCTTACAGGTAATGAATATGCCCTGTGGCCACTACTGGCTGAAATTCTTAGTCTCTGTGTTAGACGGTGGACCTTCTTCTTCCATGGCTGCTTTCATTGGTGTTCCTTCCCTATTTCTCTTCTTCTAAAAATCTGTATATGCACAAAGCACATGTTTGGAGCAGTTCCAAGCCAACTGAAGCATCATATGTAAAGAATTAACAGGCAGTCCTAAAAAAAACCAAAACCCCCCAAAAAACCTTTTACAAATAGAAGTTGATAATTAGGTAGCACACTTGTTGCATCTACTTGACAAAAGGTCTCCAAGCTGTATATTGTACATGCATTGAGGTGAAATGTTTTATTGTCACATTCCTGTAAGATAGAAACTACAAACAAATGTAATTATTTTTTAATGTTTCATAGCTAGATTGATGTTTATTTTTTTGTATACATGGGTATCTTGGTAAGTATTTGTGCTACTATCATTTTGATTTTGCTCTTTTTCCACTTAAAAATATCCGTCAGAAAATCTCCTAAGCTTTCCTTTGCAATGTTCTCCTGGACTACTTCCACTGGAAGGTCATTCCACATATCTACTACCCTTTCTGTCTTTTATGCAGTTTTTATTATTTTATTGATAGATTCTTTACCCGTAAAGTTGTAATTTTCTATTAGAAGCATCTGATTGCTATTGCTAGGAGCCAAGCAGATCACAGTGTAAGGCGGGCTGCCGGGGTCCCTTGGCTGTTTACTTTTTGCTGTGATGATTTATGCTGCCCTGATCCTTTGAACTTCAACTGTCTTGAGCGGTCTTTAGCCTATCGCTTATTTTTTAATGTTTCTTGCACAGGGCACAGAGAGATTTGGCTCTGGCCATTCTCAGCATTCACTCCTTCCCTTCCTTTGCTTAACCTCTGACCTGTAAAAACAAGAGTTAATCAGAAGTTCTAAGGTAGCTAACAGGAAGGGGAAGTTTTTGGTTACAAATTAAATATATGCTAGTCATAAGCTATAAATTGCCCAGCGGGGCTACTAGCGGAGCGGCTAATGTTGGAAGAGGTACAGAGCGGTTTTTGGTTTTAAAAACAGGCTCAAGGTCTGCTCGCCTTTTACTGAAAGTTTGGCATTCAGAAGCGATAAAACTTGCATACTTTTACAATGACATCGGCAGAGGAGTGCCCTGTCTGCAAAGTACTTATCTTTTTTGTAATTCACAGAATAACAACAGTTTCCAGTACTTCAACAGACCCTATAATACATCATTTCACATAAACTATAACTGGAGAACATTACAATGCTGATGCATAATATTTTAGGTATATATATATATATATATATATATATATATATATATATATTGTATACACACACATAGGATCCACAGATTACATGAATATTCAGATCAAGTTGAAGTAGTGATGACGTTAGAGTATTTTATGTTTTGACCCACGTAAGCTACTTTATAAGGTATTTCCCCCCATGAATGGGACACTGGCGTTCAGACACAGAATTTGCCTGTTGTTGACGTACGTACTGTTTTATTGTTTAAGTGAAGTAAACTTGCAGTTGGAGATTATACTCACTGAAAAACCCAAGGAACATCCACTTTATGTGCAGAGCGTCTTACTGCAGCCTGGTTATTTGATTTAGGTTCTAGTTTTCTGCAGATATCTCATTTATCAGTACATAGATAAGAAAAAACATGGATTATAGTATAGGATATTATATGTATGTTTTAAAACATACTTTACTTCAGCCTCAAGTTTTTTTTTTGTATTTCTCGTTGAATGTTCCACTTTAGTATATTTCTTAGTATAGACAATTCTGGTCATCGGGAGGTTAATGAAACGGCATTAAACCCAGTCCTTTCCTTACTGTTGGATGCGGTGCTGGTATTGGGAACGTTGCCTGACGCACCTCAACAGTGCCATCATTAGACCTAACCTGAGCACTGCGCCGCACTCCCAACACTTGGCAGGCTGTGCGGAGACATGGAGTGTGCAATATATTCAGTGAATAGCCAGGATTAATGCCTGGATCCCAACAACATCTCTACACTGCTCGTGGATTACATAAACTGCCCTAGACTATGCAGTGTGTGCGCCTCCATGCAAACTCTAATGATTGATAGTATATTGCAACTATCTGTCTGTCTATCTATCTATCTATCTATCTATCTATCTAGCCATCCAACCATCCAGCCATCCAGCCATCCAGCCATCCATCCATAGGGCACTTTGTGTAAACTAAAAACTATGCACACTGCCACCATCCCTTATTACCTCAGCATTGTGCACTAATTGATTAATATACGTAGTCATCCTTAGGAGTCCCACTATTTTTAAGGCCTTTTCTGTTGGTGTTGAGTAATACTATACCTCCCAACATTTCAAATGGACACCTTTGTTTTGGCGGGTATGTGTCACAAGGCTTTACCAAGACTTTTTATGTGATCTTGGTTATTTATGTAACCAATTAAGACGTTTAAAAGAATATATTTTATTTCTGCAAATATATGTGCGCGGATCTATAAAACGCTGATAAGCAGATCCATAGGAGCCAACGTTTTCACATTAAAGTAAACCTGACATTTCTGGCTTAAAAAAAACAGACGATATTAAAACCATGGCCTAAATACCCGGAAAGGAGACAAATCATAGCTCTCATCTAAAACATAAAGCAGAGCATATTAGTGCAGTGTAGAAAGAGCAAGATTATTGGTTGTTAAAAACAACAATGGGTTTAGATATAAAATAATTCAAACCTCTTCGAAACTAAACCAAAAATTATTTTGGATTTCTTTAATATAGAACATGAAGGTTTATGGTAATGGTAAAGATAATAAAATTAAATTCTTTTCTCTAAAAAGATACCAAGTCAGGTAAAAAGACAGTTATGTAAACAAAAAAAATTAAATTCTGGAACAGTGACAAGAGAGCCGTACCCCACTCCTTTTCATAAGATAAACATAGCGGCCGTGTATCTGTCTTAGAAGGTTGGCAAGACTCAGGCCCACCGATCTCCCTTCCCCCTTAATCTGCATCAGAATATACAATATATACAGTATATACATTATATATAGTATTTGTCTTGGTTACATAATGTAATCTCCGTGTTCTATCTATTGAATGTGTAGTTCTTACTAACCGTTTTAAACCGTTATGAAAATGATCTTTGTGTGAGAAAATTCAGCCTCTCCATTTGTTAAGACATATAACCGTTTTAAATCGTAACGTCCAACGCGAAAAGAAATTCTCAGTGCCATGGTGAATAATGATTCAATAATAAGCAATGGGCTATAGAAGAATAGAGGACTTAAAAGGAAAAGTCCAAAACCTAGCTGAACAATTAGGATCTACTTATGCCGACCGGAGAAATATGTTTGAAGACATTTTCCAGGCTCTGAGAAGTCCTCGTTTTCTTTTCTGCACACTGGCCCTTGTTCTCTCACTTTTCTGCTAACTAGAAGGAGCTTCCACTGATAAGGGTCGTGTAATCCCTCTGTTTACAAAAAGGTCCTTAATCTCCCCTCTCAGAGTTCTTTTTACAGGGAAGATTTCTTGGTGCTCTTTCAGTGGCTTCAATCCCGGGAAGTTTGTTTATAGGAAAAGGACCTTTCTGCAGCCTAATCCCCTCCGATTGTTTACACAGCCCCCGCTACATCAACGTTGTTTAAACTGGTAATCGTTTTCCACTCTCGTAATATCCAGCAAGCGGCAGCTCCGACTGATTGAAATGTATTAGCAGAAGTGATAATGCTGTCATATAACATGAAAAGTTAAGTTGCTTATCAGTATATTTTGATAAGCTACTTAAATTTTACAGTAGTACTCGCAGGCTTTAGACATACATTAGTGCCGCTCACTCATCTGTCACGTAAATTACATCTCACTTCATTTATTACTGCAAGCTGCACAGTTACTAACCATGGGGGCATGGATCGCCTTACAGTTGGCAGAACAAAGTCATATCATGTAAATGCTTTCAAACCTATCCAGCTCTATCAGAGAATCCACTCTTTGTGCTTTGGATCGGCGAGTGAGTGGGGCCACAGGGCGCCTCTCTGGCTATTTCACACTTTTGGGTGGATTCCATGTGAAAAAGTAACACTTTGTAATATGCAGCATACTATGCGGAGAGAGAAAGCAGCAGATAGGGCTTTTTGACTTGGCAGAAACCGGAACAGACAATTCGGAGCCCTCAATGTTTCCTTTGCGTTTTACGTCAATAACAAGTTTAGTGCCGAAAAAGGTCTTATGTTTATTATTTTTGTGTGCTTTACATCTTAAATCTACATCAAAGGAAAAGTATCGTATTTTCTTACAAATAGATGTATGTACACGGTTTACCAAAGGGGAAAAACTCCTTGACTTTTTGCTATGCCACAGAATTACTTGAAACAGATAAAAGTGCTGTATTGTAATTTATTTTTGGTCGTTATTTTGTATGTATTTAAAATTGACTCACATACGGTCTAATTCTACCTATATCCCCCCCTGTAAAGAAGCTATGCCAGAAGCTATTCATTGTTCATTTTAGAATGATTTCCTAAATGTTTCACATGGTGCCACATAGTTTTTTGCTTTTAGTTACGTTATTCTCGTCCAAAGGATGAAACCGGGCTGTTGTTCAGTTGTGCTTTCATTGTATGTTTAGTTAAATTTCGCGTGTGATACCCTGGAAGCACGCTAAGGTTCTTCTCTGACAGCATGCATGTGAAGAATGTTGAGTGCTTTTCTAGATACCTATATTAACAGTAAGATTAATTGTGCTTCTGTCTATCTGTTTGTTTCCAGCTACCTCCCATGGTTTGAAGTATTTTACAAACTCCTTAACATTTTGGCGGAATATTCCTCAAAGAGCCAGGTATTTCTGCAAGTTTTTTTTATTTGCCTCTCTGTGACCTCACTAGGAGCTATGGGACTCTTACAAAAAGCTTAAAAAGATTTGTCTTTGTTGGGTACTAGTCCTCTTAAGGGTTAGTATTGTTCTAGAACTTTCGTTTGTTACTACAGGATACCATGGACCAACAGTAGCTGGCTGTGAAACTATGTTGCAGAAGATAATTAGAAAACAATGTGTTTAAGTATAAAAAAAAACAGTGAAATTGGTTTATTTTTGGTAGTATTAGAAGAACAGAAAACCAGTTTCCAAATATATATAATACATATATATATAAAGATGAGATATTTTGTATTTATTAATGTGAGCAAGATTTTATGAGCCATTAGCCTAGAATTAGCTCAGCATTTCGACCAACCCTTTGAGAGCTCTTGGCCCTGGCAGCGTTTTAGATTTCTTTAATTAACATGCAGTTAATCAGCCTACTTTGATTCAAATAATTCAGAACCTTAACTGATTAATTACATGTTAATTAAAATAATTGTAGAACGCTAGTAGTGGGCCCTCAGAGATCTGGTTGGACTGCTTTCTCCATGTCATATGTACTTTGTTACAACCAAAGTACTCTAAGCCAAAGAAATGCGATAATGGTTTTTTTTGTATTGACTTGCGCTACTTTCCCCCCGCACTGTACTACTTATGAGGCTTTTACTCCTGTGTGGCAGTATTTTAGCAGTGTACTTCATGTGAGCACGTGATATATAAACAGAATGATCTAATTGAACAAACTGTGAGCGTTGGGCTGTTTCATCATTTCGGTAAAAGTAGTGAAGGTACAAGGTGTCAAAGTTTACAAGCTTGTGGCAAATGGTATAGGACATGCTTTTAGTCCATTTGGGGCAGGGCAAGTACTTGTCTTTTGGTGTTTTGTGAAACATACATTTTATTGATATGTTATCAATCAGTACTGGTGGGACATAGTAACACAATGTATGATTTATGATTAATTAACATATTTATTGTCATCCATCTTTTGTAGGATAACCAGCGCAATGAACTTCTCGACACTCTTTATAGACTTCCGATCCCAGAGCCTGGAACCTCAGTCCATCTGAGCCTGGTGAGAATATGAGACATACTAACCATAACCCAACCATTTGCCCTCTACCCACCCCATGGGAAATACATTGTCAAAGAGTCAGCAGCTCCAGAACAAACCTTACAAGCTTTGAAAAAATAGCGCTGCCGTATAACAAGAGCAACAGGCGTTAATATGCACACCAGAACAGCTCTTTCACTATCTCCCATGGTTCTAAAAGAGCTTGAAGTCTGTTGTGGAACTGGTCTTCCATTAGTTGCTTTATTTCTTAGGACTCTTATCAGCATTGAAGATGTTATTGTCGTCAATGTTCTTATTACCGCTTTTTTGCTTTATCAGCTATTAGTGCAAAGGCAGAGGTGGGGGATTTTGAACTTGCGCGTTCTAATGCTGTTTATGTTCTCTCTGGGCATTGTGAAAGAGCTTTCATTGTTTGCTTCTGACCACTGAGATATCTCACAGGAACTATGTTAGACTGAAGGGCTGGTACAGGATCCCTCTCCTCTACTCCAGGAGGGATGTGGCGTCACTTCATCAGAAAACGATTGGCAATAGAGCCCGATAATTTTACGTTTCTGGTAGACAATAGAGCCTGATAATTTTACGTTTCTGGTAGACAATAGAGCCCGATACAGGGGACACCATTAGGGAAGAAAGGAAGAAGCTTGGCGTACACCAGAATAGCTAAATCTATCTTCTGCACACACAAAAAAAAATCCACTCATTAGTGAAAGTAAAACTTTTTAAGCATATCTGTAGTTTGTTGACTGGCATAATTCCACATGAAAAAATCCATAGGATCAAAGAACTTTCCTGGTTGTCGCTGTAGATTTGCCTGTTTTATTATAAGCCCAGTTTATGTGCCTCAGTCCCTTGTGTGCATTCAGTTGACAGGTTGCAGTTGTTTGCTGTTGAGAAGTCACCAGCTGGCAGTGAGCATCATGGTCCCGTGTCGCAGGAATATCCCGATGCTCTCTGTGACCTGCAGGACTAGTTGTCTTTCTGCCCGCTGGTCCGCTGGCATACCTTGGCTTCTCTCTAGACCAGTGGTTTGCAGAAGTGCTGACAGTCATTGCAGCCTCCAGTATTACGCAAGCAGTCAGGCAGAAGATAAGATATCAAAGATGCCGCTCAAGGACTATTCTACTTTGGGTCTCTTCCGGCACATTAGCTATTCAGAGTCTCAGCGTTACTGGGGGCACAGACCTGCCACTTTCCTTCCCTGTAAACTGTATACAATATTTTTTTGTGTGTGACGCAACGTCATCTCTAAATTCCATTACTACCTGTCAATGCAAAAAAAGGCATTGCTGGAGGTTATGCTTGCATCATGCCTTTTCTTGACGGAATTGTCTTTTCCACATTTGTATTGTTTTTTCTCCTCTAGCCTTAAAATAATTGTTTTTGTAGACTTCTAGTAGTTATGCTCACTAACATAAGATGAGATTTATTATAAACGATATTTGCTCATGCTTCTTTAACATTAATATACAAAAATATAGGAAAGGAATGTCAATTATTTTGTTTTTTTTTAAATGTAAGTTGTCTTTTAACCTATGTGAGTTTTTAGGGGTGGTGTGTTACATGGTATCAGCCTCTCTATATCCATGCTCTGGCAACTTCTTTTTTAATTGTAGTTTTAAAGTTTTTAGCGGGAGGGGGAAATATAAATGAAGGTTTAAATTGTGTAAAATGTGCTTGCATTAGCCTTTATTAACTCTAGCTCACTGATTCTGGACGGCAGCCTGCTTCTCTGCATTTTATTTTGAGTTAAATGACAGTTTATCTAAACACTCCTGGTGTGTGTGTGTGTGTGTATGTATATGAAATATATATAATGTGCCTATGTGTTGCTTCATCTGATTTTATTAAATATGAACTGAAATAATGCATTCATCCAAAACTTCACAATTCAGAGACTAAAAAACATGAATGCCAGATTATTTGTTTTACGGTTAATGTTGGTTTGGACAGAAATGTGGGATGTCTTGCCACTCAAGTCTATGATATTTTGCTTGTGCTATCACTTTACAGATGCTCTCATAAAGTCAAGTGATGTCGCAGTGCAACAGGATTTGCAATGTGTCTTGGTGGATGAATCTGGCTTGCGATCTCGCTGCACGTATATTTTATAAGCCAGCAAGGCAAAGAAAAGTTTCCTTTTCCTTTCATGTGTGTGATGTCTTTGAAAAGTGTTTGTGGTCAGAGAGCTCTTCCTTTATTTGGCTCTCTCCTCTGTCTGCTTCATGCTTTTCTTTTTACTTCGCTCAAACGCGTCCCCTTTGCAGTCTCCTTTCAGAATACTTTTTTCTTTCTACTAACCAAAACATTTTCCTGTTTTTTTTTCCCCTCTCTCTTCAGCATTCATACTTCACAGTGCCTGATCCTCGAGAACTGCCCAGTATACCAGAGAATGTGAGTATGATTTTGTTGCCTTGGATTTGATCACATGGCCACTTGATCTGCATAGTTTATGTATTTATTTAGAAGAACTTCAAGATTGGAAAGGTCAGTCGCTCAAGGTCTCCGTTTATCTTCATAACCAAGATAAGGGGCTCTTTTTGCCTGGCATCCCAAATAGATAATGGCTGCTCCGGCTCACAAATAACTGAGAACATTGAGTTTGAGATTTGAGGTGGTTCTATGTGGACTTCTCCTCTGTTTCAAGCTAAACAACAGCATTTCTCCATTGTTTATGTATATAATATACCTGCACACTGATTAAGATTGAATTAATTTCATTATATTATTTATTTAATAAATCATTATGCCCACCTGATAAATCGTTTCTTATTCCTTATGCCGTTAGCTCAACAAATTTAAATCCTGGATCTTTTTAAGATGTGCCTGACAATTTTTCCTTACATTTGTTACTTATCAATTTCTAATGTGCATATATCTTAGCCCGTGTATTGTGAATATGCATTTCTGGGGGTTCTGCCTCAGTAATCTGAATGCTGGGTTATTCCTGATTAAAAAGGCCACACATTTAGAGTCTAAACATCGTGTTATATACCAGTTACGTATAATTTTTATTAAAATACATTTATTGATGTGCATATAGACATTGATGTTTGAGGCCTTTACTAAAATATTTGCAAGTCCCAATAATAATAAAAAGCTATATATATATACACACACACACACATATATATATATACATATATATATACACGCTCACACACAATATATTTGCGTTTCTCCCCATGTTCTCCATAAGGTACATAAGGCATTTTTTTCTTTGTGTCACGTACATATTAGCATTCATGTAGGCGTTTTAATGTAGATAAATACAGGCGATAACCTGTCATAAATATTAATGGGTTTGTGATAGCTGACCTGCAGTGTGCAGCATAAAATCAAACCGTTTAAATAATTACTACATTTTAAGGTGGTTTAAGTGTTTTCAGCAGTGGTGTAAGTGTGTTTTATTTCTCCCGCCTAATGGTTCTGCATGCAGTAATCACGCTACAACAACATTAACCGACATCATAATTAACAGGCTTCTGTTAGTGGTGATTTTTGGAAAGCTTTTCCTCTGGATTGCTGGAGTGCTTTTTGCAAAACACACTGAATGTTTCTCCCTATCACAAACACCACATTTCTAATTCAGTGTAGGATTGAGTGACAAAAAAGTTCTCCATTGAAGTAATGTTTTATCCATTTCCCTTGCTGTTTTGAAATTCAGATCTACCCCAGATGCCACTCACTCATAAAACTCCTAATCCTTAAAATTTCACAGGTTTTATTTGTACATTTAGTGCCTTCTGTATTTCTTGAAAATTATTAGTTTGAGGTTGGTAACAAATCATTGCATATAATGGCAAGAAATGGACAAACCGGCGTGTTTCAATATTTTCTCCCATTACGTTGTATCGAACAAATGAATTAAATTTATATAAGTACAAAATTCCCAGTCAGTGTGTTTGTTAGGTAGAGTTTAGGAACAGGGTTGTATGGCTGCGGATTTGTGCCACCATTAACCTTTTAATTGCCAGACTGACAGCAGAGCAGAATGTATGAAACCTGCACAACCCGTTATAATTACTATACGTTGTCTCCAGGCAATAAAATATCCTCGAGCCGGCAATCAGCATCAACTTCACTTCTGCAGCTCATTGGAGATCAGCGATTAAATGATCATGTGAACCAAGTTATGTCTATATTTTCCAGTCTTTGGTTTTACAAGGAGAGCTTTTGGGTTATTACTTTTATGATTGGAAAATGGGAACGATTACCTCTAGAAAGAAGCAATAATATCACGTTAACTCAAGGAGCTCAGAAGTGTTTGTTATGACGACACCAGACACACACTTCATAACCCTGTGTTTTCCTGTGATCTGTTCTGCATTCACCACCATTTCTAAAGAACTCCCTCGTGTTTCTAAGATGTTAATAAACATCTTGTTTTTAAATTGTCCTGTAAAATAAATCCAAGATTCAAAAGAATAAAAAACGTAGTTTTAATCATCAGGTAACCTAAACAAAAAAGTTTAGGGGGACCCTAGCTATATACCACAAACGACATAAAGAGTAATTAGGAATCAATAAGTAATGCAATGCTATTGATAATCATTTTAACATTTTTATGACATCATAGCGGTATAAGGTTTCATAAATCTTTGTCTCAACCCTCCCTCATCCCCTGACTGCGAGGACCTAGGCAGCTGCTTAATCTACTAATGTGATAGCGCCACCTCTGGTCATCTTGCAGAACACTTCATTGATGTTTAATCGTTTACATGTATGTGTGCTTATACGTATGTGATATTCGATTCACTTGATATCATTATGTTTGGTTTTTTTTTATTGTCATCCACTGGTTATTCTTGTGCCAAATCTTTTGATACTGTTTTTGCAGTTAACCAGTTCTTGTGAAACTCTATATGCTTATTGAGGGTAGCATATAAGTATGCACACATTTACACACATATAACTCTCTGGGCTTATACATAAACGTGGATATGCAAGCATTCTTCTGGATTTTAACACTTGCCATAAATATGTTTCAGAAAGCTCAATTACATTCTCTTATATTTCCATAAAACGTCATCGCACCTGGAAGTTTTTTTAAGGACTATGAAGTGAGAAAGGATAGAGTTTGGCCTTTATCTGGAACAAGCGCTCTGCGTTCTCCGTCCAAGTGAAACACCTCTTTAACATCAGACTCTTGCTCTTTTATAGTCTGCAGTAAATGTGGTGTTTATAGAAGACTTTACACAACCCTGCCAGAAGCAGGTATTCTGGTCCCCATTCCCTCGAGAATACAAGTCTGCCTGTAACCCTTTGTGTGCCAAAATAGCGTGCAGTCTGCTAACGATTGATAGCAGATGGCGGGAAGTTATCAGTGAAACATGCCATAAACGTCTTGTCTTCTTGGTGTTATGTATCTTACACTCTCTATTGCTATCATCTTGGTGATTTTTGGATGCCTTACCTTAACAAAAATGATCTTAGAAGCCCAGTGCCTTTGTGATGCCTTCATTGCTGCCTAGTACTACATCTGCTATTATTTTTTTATATGTATTATTGATATTGCTATTTATTCCACTGAAACTAGGTATGGAGTGACTTAGTGGTCTTAGAAGTTTTTGGAAGACAGCTGCTCCATAATAGTATCTGTCATAAGAAAAAAAGAAAGCCTTAGTCTAAATCACATTCTTATATTTAATGTATTTAAATATTTAATGTATACGCCCACATCACTGACTTGTTGGGGTCACCAGGTACACATGGGGGTGCAGGTTTGTGCCAGCTAGTGAGGCCGCAGAGCAAGTCTCCGTCACTAGCCCTTGTAAAATATACAATCTGTTATAAATTATATAAGCAACAGACATATTGTTTGGAGTGGGAAATGAAGCAGGAATGTGAAATTGGTATCTGTGAAAGGGGATGTTAGAGGTGAAAAATAGTGTTAAAGGGAAGGGTGGAGGAGTGGGAGAGGTTAAGGGACATCAAGAATAGAGAGAAGGACAAACCGGCAATATTGATAGGCAGATACATGGGAGAAATGGTTAAGTAAATACGGGAACATATTCGGAAGCATGGAGAGCAAATTGTTTTAGAGAACGGCAATTGCATGTTCGTTTCTGCAGTAAACCATGTTGCATTCTTGTATTGATATGACTGCAGTTGCACTACAATTACATTCAATATGACTGTCCGTGTAAATGAGTGTCAAATAATTGTATGCCTTATTGTCCCACAGAGAAACCTGACAGAATACTTTGTGGCCGTAGATGTGAATAATATGCTGCACCTATATGCCAGTATGTTGTATGAACGCAGGATCCTCATTTGTTGCAGCAAACTCAGCACGGTAAGTTTATTACATGTGACGATCATAGTTATCATCATCAACAGGGGTCCTGGAGAGATGAGATCATCCATTTCAAAATTCCATTCTAAATAAACAAATGAATACTGTAATAAGCATAAGGTGGGCTTTTTAGAATTGTGAGGACAGAGTAAACACATTCCCTGCAAGCTTTGGTCGTGGAAGGGAGGTGTAAATGGGCCAAAGTGGTTATTTAAAGGGGACACTCAGCTATCATATCCGGTCAAGTGGCATGTCCCTTTAAACCTAGTGGAGTAGTTGGGCTTATGATGAATCATTTAATTGACAAGTTTAACTATTTGTTAGACAGAGCCAGTCCGGAATACCCACTCGAATAATGACGGGCTGTCCCTGTGCTATGATTAGTTTACTCAGCAAGAGTTCTGCAAATATTTAACTACACATTGTTCCAGCTCACCCTTCTCATAGAGGAAACTTTCATTATGAATATGCAGGGTGGTCAGATAAAATGCACCTCCTCTGACCTACCGATTGTTCAGGAAATAATGATCACTACATATAGCATATAACATAGTCATTACGTAACATCTGCCACAATGTACATTTGAGGCCCATAATAATTGGTCTCCATTTCCTACATTGCTAAGAGCTCTTAACATTAGTTTTGAGCAGCTGAAATCTGTGTATTGTTTTAGTAAGCACTAAACTACTAAATAATCTTAAAGGTATACTCTCATCTGAGATCACCGGAATTCTGTGGCAAAACCAGCTTAATCTAATCGATTATCCATCTTAAGGTTGTGTCCCATCTTATCATTCCTCTCATAACAACCAACAACTACCAGCAACTTAGATGGCAACTATTGGTAACAATAGATAAGAGATAATATAATGGGGAATGGATAATACAGACCCTAACTTAACATACACTTCCCATTGTCACAAATATTAGGAAGTGTTTTAAAAAGTATATATTGCTTATTTTAATATGTGAACCCCATAATATAAGTTTATTTGCTTATATGAAACGTGACAGATCTGCTTTAAATTTAGCAAAGTACATACGTAATAACAAATGGGTTTGTGTGTTTATCTGGCCCCTCCAAGTGGTTAAGTGAGGCTAATTGACAAAAATAAGTGGGAGAGATAAGCTGATGAGATAATTTTGATGGACCGAGTGTGAGTGAGTTTGGACACTATTAGTAAATTGATGGATTTTAGTATAGCTGTGTGATGGAGAGATGTGTTGAGGAAATGGGTAAAGTGGTAAAACTCTAGAGAGAGCTAAGCCCGGAGTCTACAGAGACGGTGGATTTTATGATGCCCCACGTACCTTCGGCAAAGATGACTGAATATCAAAAGTCCTTAGTAAAAACGATAAGTGAAAATGAAAACTCAATTAAGATGCTAAAATCTAGAAGCTAAGAGGTGTGATAATGAGCTTGTTAAACAGACCAACATGATTGTATTATATAGAGGACAATATTTATATCTTGATAGATTTAAACAACTTAAGTTGTCTTAGCTACTTACATGCGGGGTAAATCAGATCCAGTACCCAGCTGAATCTCGGCCATGTCTGTTGTAAAGGCACTTGAGTCTAAACATAAAAGAAAGCAGAGGTGAGTAGTTTTCTAAGTATATATTGTTTTAGAAACTGATTATTAGCCGTGTATATATGATTTCTGGACTTTTTTTACAGGGATATTTGCACATTGAGAGACTACTTGTGTTTCAGCGTGTGTCTGCTGATTAAATATGGCAGCGCGCAGATAAATCTCTGAGAAATCGTTTTTCTAAGTGTGCTACCCTGGGTCATGGCTGGAGATTAGTCTGAGAGGAGTGTTTGGCGTTATCTGTGTGGTACATTAACTGAACAAAAGCCATACTTGCAAAGTGGATGTTCTTGATAATCATAGTTCTACCCCCTGGACTGAGATGTTTGAATGTCCCGTACCACATTCTCAGTCATGTAGGAGCAAGCAGTATAACATAATTTAATATAATTTATTGGAACATTATGAATACAAGGAGATAGCAAATTAACACATAATTAACAATGATTCCAGCTGGCGTCCAGTACCCTGGATGTGAATGAAATACTAACAAAATACCAGTCACTCCTCCCCATGGTTTAGAATAATGTTAAATTTGGTAGCGTTACATATATATATATATATATATATCATATATATATTTATAACATGATCATGTGTTCTGCCAGGAGCTCGTCTTCCCATGAAGTTACAGGAACTGGCCTTCTTGCCTTTTCAGAAATTAGAAACTGTTCTACCCATTAAAAGAACCATCTCAGACCCCATGTGAGTGAAATGCATATTGTTATTCATTATTGCATGGACTCCAATGCTTTTTACAGCAAGCATTGGAATATACTTTTTTTTTTAAGTGGAGGAGCTGCTACTCTATTACTCAGTCATGCAATACTTTACTGATCTTCTTGACATCCCAAGTCAACTCAATGGGTTATCTTCCCGAACAACACCTTTGATGGTATATCTGGCAAACCTGTGGTATGGCTAATTTCCCCATACTGTGTCTGTTTCATAGTGCTTGCCTTCGTGTTCCTGGCTAGGCAATGTGACAGGAAAAATTAACGTACAATTAGCACTAATTGGACTATCCAATATCATTATTGTTTTGAATATAATAGCGGCAGATTACAGTATATATAATATAATATATATATATATATATATATATATATATATATAACTAGTATATATATATATATGAAAGTACCTGTTGGCCTGTTTCCCCATAAAACAGAAAATATGCTGTTTTTCAAAATGCTCTACATTTCTCCAACCGCACTTTATTGTTTTGTTGTTCTGTATTGTATCTATGAAATGGTTGGAGATTTTTTCATAGATCTGCCATATTTGAAATGCCTACTCTTAATTCCAATTACACACGTGTGCTCCCTGAGACGTATAGATGGTTATGTGTTCTATACCAATGAATTTAAAGGAAGAAATCAATGTTTCCTACCAAGTACATCACAAATGTATGACCCTTGATCCAAGCGAACAGGACGAGAAATTCAAGCAGAGAAACAGGTTTCAATTTGTGAAACCTAGTCAAGTATTTAGTGCTTCATATCAGAATAAAAGCATGTTTTAGTTAATCAGCCTCTGTTCTACCATCCAAAAAGGAAAACAGTCAATACACATTAACAGCTCAAAGAACAAGAAATCACTCCTTTTCCCGGAGATGGAAACTCACGATCTTATCGACTGGTAAATCTTGAAATGCAGAGCTCTGAACTTTGAACAGAATAAAGCTGGATTTTTTTATGTTATTGATGTGCTACCATTTTGAAGGAAATAGCACTTTTGGGTCTTCAGCATCTTTTATCTGTCAGATGCTTGATGGATCCTAAGTGGCATTAAGCTCCCATCTTATCAAACAAAACTGTCTGGAAGGGCTGCTCTTCTGGTGGAGATCTAGTTTCATCAGCACAGCAAGAACTTGCTTTAATTTCTATCCTTTACCTTAGAAACTCCGCATCCACACTTTCTAATAGACTTTATATATACCAAGGTGTAAACTTAAGTCAAGCTCATGTTCTCTGGATTAGCTAATATGAAGTTCGCTACTCTGCAGTGATTTCTCACTAGCGGTGTGTCAGTCATTTGGCTGAATTCAATAATTTAGAAGGAATCCAACTTCTAGACCACTTTATGAAAACTGCCTGAAGTCACATTCTTTTAATACCTGAATCCGTCATGATTTCTGCGTCCCACATGCTCTCAATGACATAAAATCACATTTTTCTGCTGGCTCGTGTGAGTTGTCATAAGTTTAGCCCCTGTTGATTGCACTGGGGATAAACACATAAACTCAACTTAAGGAAAAGCTCTATGCATTTCAACGGCACTCGTCAGCATGTGAGGTAGTGGGTAACCCTGGCAAGATCCCCTTTAAAAGATTTTAGTGAAACATTCCGTCTTGGAGTTTTCTTGAGCCAAATCATTCATCTGTCATAAACCTTAATAGAAATGCTGAAATATAAGCATTTTAATTTTAGCTGATATTTTTTTTACTTTTGAGTAATGATACAAATATTTAGTTTCACTTTGTGGTACTGTATTCTGATTAAAGGACAATTAATAAAAAATGCTCACTGTCCCTGTAAGCCCTCACGCTAGCAATTATGTCTTATTTACCCTTAAAAAACCCCAAATCATTTGGCTACTGAAAAAAAGGCATATTCTCACATTAACTATGGAGTGTGGAGGGCAAACTTGGCTTTTCTCACACATCAAACACTTCGGTGACCTCATTGTTTACAAAACAGAGTTTGGATCTACTTGCAAAACAATATATTTGGAAACAAAATCACAATAAAACATCCCATAGCAACCAATTATTAGCATCTGAACAGCACTGGCTTTGTTTTAACAAACATGGCTTTATAGTTTAGTGTACTTTATCCACTTTTGTTTCTAGTTTGAGGGGTACGTAGAGATGGGTTTCATCATTCATGTAAAGCTTCCTCTTGTTGTTGAGAATGTACATAAAGTATTGGAGATTTGTCAATAACAAGTATTTCTTTTGTAATATAAGTCCACACATAAGTTACTGCTTTTGTGGGATGGTGAACTGTTATTATTAAGTGTTATTTTCAATCTTGAAATCTTTGAACATCTTTTGTACAGCACGGATGATACCTGTCATCTCACCTTTTACATTTTGGAGTGAATGAGACATCTCTGCTGTATATATTGTTCTTCTATGAAACGCAGATGAAAGGAGCAGTGAAATCTGCATTTATATCAGTCAGAGAACGGTGCAAGGAAAGGTTCGTTCCGTATCTCTGATCTTTCTATTCTCTATCCAAAAAACGATCATTTACACTGCCTCCTGCACTAAAGATGGCAGCCTGAATTCAAGCCTCCATCATGTCCGCTAAGCTTATTTTTTGGCATTTTAAAATATAAGCAGAGTAAACGTCACATCTCTCGAAGAGAAGCAAAACAAAAAATGTTTAAGGAGAATGAAAAAAAAAGATTATAATACATGAAACATACATGTTACAAGACTAGAGAAGTCGTCTGTATGTACGGATTAGGTGGGACGCTACTGTTTACCTCCTTGTTACATTTAATCTCAGTATGTCGTGTAGCTACGCGATTCCCAGTGCTTCTTGCAGCAGAGGAATCTAACCTCTATTCAGCGAGGTAATTAATGCCTTTCAAGTTGACTCACACAGACAACTTTTGGCAGAATCCATTCATAATGTTTTGAATGTTGTGTCTTAAACACCAAACAATATGTCATCTGGCTGAATGAAAAATGAATAGTGTCTTAGGGCTTTAAATCTACAAATGACTGATTATTAGGAAACCTGTAATTTTGCAGATTGGATTGTCTTGCCCGTTTGTAGAACAGGAAGATGAAAGAGGAATGTAGTCGTATTTTTTCCCTCCCTCTATAGAGTGGCTCCAAATGCCTTATTGTAAGTAGAAACAAGTAAGCCTCCTAGTGAAAAGGGATGTCTCTAAACAAACCCTAAACGTAGGCACGCCAAAAGCAGTAGTGTGAGGTTGCACAGCAGTCAGGATTGAGATGTTTGATGGGTCAAGTGATCCTTATCTGAGAAGAAACATCTGGACCAAGCTGTACGCTGTAGTGCTGTATGTTTAATCTGTGTTCCCCGCAGTGTTCACTAAAACAACACAAAAGAGTTCTTCATGGATGGTTTTGGTACAAAAATGGATAGTGTACAATCTGGATTTTCATTTTTTTTTCACCCTGCATCTAGATCCACCCCTTCCCCTCAGAAAATAAGGGGCTGTTCCACCTTTAAAGAGTGCCTTACACAAAAGCAGAAATTATATGTTGTTGCCATAGAAACTGTCAATCATTTAGCTTTGCTTAGTATACTAGAGAGTGCAGTTAATGTTTCTGAAAGTTGAATAGTTTCTTTTATAGATGAAGGAAATAATATGTGTACGGTGTTATCACATCTGGCTACTTGGGTAACCAGATCTTTTCAGGGTTGCATCCACATTCTGGATATTTTTATTCTTTGTTTCAGAGTCTTACGTCACCATGTAACATTACTTTAGAAATACTTCTGTCTTCCAAACAGCCTACACTGATTTCTGGCTGAACCATGTGATTTCAAAAATGGTTGTTTTATCTATTCATTATTCCTTGGTTTATCGTCTGCTACCTAGCATTCAAAATAGTCATGTCTTACCACCTGCTTATCTTGTCAAAGTGGTCCTCGAAAAATCTATTGTTGTCCAAATAAACTAAAGAGATGTTTTGCCCCTGTTGTGATAAATAGGTCCCCAAGACTGTATTGTACACAAAGATTGTATGCAAGAGGCTGTAAGTGCTGGTAAGATGCCAGTGACGGAGCATGTGCACCAAGCTCTGCGTGTTCCATCAGGAAGAACAAGCTGCGTTATTTTAACTCAAACTGTGCTCAGCAGAAGGCAAGACCTTGTAACTGGAAGCTTCCCAAGCCAGCACAGTCCCAGCTTCTTCTATTGTGAGCAAGTAAACACACAGACATAAACTGTTTGCTTAATTTGTCATTTTACTGATCCATCAGAGATGCAAAAAAATCAGGCAAACAACGCACCCTTCCTGAAACTGATGTCATGAATTAGTTTTCCAGTGGGATAAAAAAAAAACTGGCTCCCTTTAATACTTTTTCAGAGCTATAGTTTGCTTTATCATGATGGAAGGGAGTACAAAGATCGTGATGTTACATCAGACTAAATTATACTTCAGAGCCATACAAGAAATCAGAGTTTCTCTGCTAACGCATGTGAGATCCCCAGTAGTTGCGCCTTAGGTTCCCCTACCTTCCATTCTTGACAGGTTTGAAGATGGTTGACGTGATTGAGCAGTGTTTTTGATCCTTGTATTGTTTACTCTCAAAGTTTTAATCTGTACATTGTGTTGGCTGTTGATGTTCCAGCATTGCTAATCCAAGAGGTCTGATTCAGTTCAAAAAGGATATTTCAGATGGTATGGGAATTAAATGCAAATGTTAAATATTTACCTTTTACATTAAGCCTAAGATTTTGTGCAGTAATGTATGGATACATGTATGTAAATCACATAGTTTTGTACTTAAACTTTAATTATTTTAGTTTACTTTTAGTGGACACTTGTATGTGTATATATATATTATGTGTGTGTGTGTGTCAGGTTGTATATGTGGATTTTGAGACTATAATACCTGCATGGTGCAGAACGTTCAAGGTGAATTTGGAAGGAACAATCTAGGATAGCAGCGGTGGGGACCTAAACTAGGACAGAGCTGCTGAGGTCAATGCTCAGTATGTGCGTGCGTATATCTACATTCATACAATATATGTGGCTGACCGTATGTATGGCTATTATTGTTGACCTCTATAGAATATATTTATAGTAGACTAAAAAGGTCACGTAAATAGCTAAGAACCTAAAAAAAAGTATTTGAACAAAGTGCGCTACAGTACATTTAAATGTGCGGATAATACGCTGATTCCATTTCAGGACCCGTTTCTTTGAGATCTTGGCCAGTTGAAAGATTTAGTTAAGTGTGTGATTGGTGGTAAACCCTGCTACACAGGTAGTATATGTGAGAAGAGGCGATCTTGGGCAACCAGCCAGTGCGGCTTATTCTTGCACAGAAGGAAAAATCACAATTTCTGTAGCACAAGAGGTCAGCCTGGTGGCAGTTTTTGCACTTTAGCTGACACCTCGTGTTAGACCAGCCTTGATTGAAGTTTGGTGACAACCATATCCGTGAAGCCCTTTGTATAAATATGTTTAAAAGGTGGCATTTATTTTGTGGGCCGATTTTCACTATTAAATATTTTTCACGTTATGTGATATTGAGTAAAAACATTGATATGTTTGTGGAATATCGTTCAGGTAATGTGTGGCTTTTCATTTCTGCCTCTTTAATATAATAAACTTTAGTAATATTTTATTTTGTGTAACCCGACAGCTGACTGCATGTATTCACGGATCATCTGCAATGCTGTTTCCGATGTATTGGCAACACGTTTACATTCCAGTTCTTCCTCCACACCTACTGGACTACTGCTGGTGAGTTGGGCTGCTCTTCTCATTCATCATCATCTTCGTAAAATACTGAAAAAAAGGACTCTATCATTAGTATTATTTCTTATCATCATATTACCTTTAAAAATCATTACATAGTATTACGTATTGAGAATGAAAATAAAACATCGCTATTCATTTTTGCTAGAATTCCTCTACTTTATTTTCCTACCTAACATTTGATCTGCGATTCCCAGGTAAAGCCTGACTGTAGACACACAAGGACTGCTTATGTAAAAAGCAGTTTTTTGGCTTACCCGTGGCACCTCATGGTTGGGTAGGGGTTTACTTTTGAAGTAACTGTAATATGTGAGAGTTGTATGGATCCTTAAAATGACTAAGTTGCGTGAGTTTTTGGTCAGCAGTGCGTGTAATTGCGTGTGCATTTAATGAGTTTAATTGGTAAAGAAAATGGCAAAGATGTAACAGAGAAGCGACACTTAAGCCAAACAGACGCTGCAGGAATTCTTGAGCCTGTGGCTCCTTAGTCTGTAGGCAGAGAGTCCGCACTGCGCTCTGTCCTGCGCGAGCGGATGCCTCTTCACGTTTTATAATTAAGTACTAAGGAAGCTTCTCAGTGGGTTGTGTGGGAAACAGTGCAAGGTTCTCCCACTGCTCTATTTCTGCTTTTAAGGTTCACACTAATGATGCTGCATGAGATAAAAATGTTTGCTTGGAAACCCAATTACTTTTTCCCTTTCGTTTTGTTACTTAATCACCTGTAATTTCCCTTATATTTCTATTCAGTTTACTTTTGAAATTCAGGTGCATTTGTTCGGAGTGTGTGCACATTTACTATTTTGTTTCACATCCGCTCCTAATGAACAGAAATGCATTATTTTTATAGTGGTGATTCTTCAATATTTGATACGTACGTACGTTCTGATGCCCCGAGTTTTAGTAGATTCAGGGTGGATATTATTACAGATGCTGATACACATTTAAGATGTTGCTTTCAGTGTATAAATGCTGGATGTTATATTCTGTTGGAGAAAAGCCCCAGTGAAATCCAACTTAAAGAGAGTCTGTCACTTTCTTAGTCCTACATTGTATAATTCTGTATAGTTTAAAATACGCAATATAAATCAGAAACCCACCTTATGTGTTAACAACTAGGAACAATCATCATCCTGTTCTGTCATGTTGCCTGTTTATTTGCATCTTGTTGTTGTTTTAAAAGACCCAGATGAGAAGACAGTTTTAACCTGTTACTGCCTGGCATAAACTCAAAAACAGATTTCGTATTGTGTTTTACACTCTGCCAGGGGGTGTTTTTTATATTAATATGTGAAGCAAACACAAAGTAAAAAATACACAATATATGTTCATCACCATGTAGGAGATGTACGGATAATTCTCAGAATATGAGAGCAATAAAAAAACCCTGTTTTAGTGCAACATAGTAAAAGATTGTGCTTCCATCTTATTCGCGTCTTTAGACTCCTAGATGAAACAATTGATACGTCCCTTAGGCTGCACCAGGTAACTCTTATACATTGCTCACAAGTCAAGTATCTGTTACATCAGTAGAGTTTAGCTTGCACTGGCACTTATCTTCCCTCAGCATGGAGACGTTATACTTGGCAGTTCCCTTCCAGCTTTGCAGAGTTATGAAAAGGAGATGTTCCTCCCTGGTTCACCCACACGCGGGTTCTGCATGGTATTGATCAGTTTAAACCTTGAATTTTCAGCTTTGCATCACTGTGGACAGGCATTCCAGCTGCTGTTCCACCACAGCCCTATTTATTCCCTCTGTATTTGATAGCTGAAGATGTTTCAAGTTACAGGGCATGGGCTGTCCAATGATTTCTTCATTGAAGCTTATGGTGTGATTAACAGTGTATACTTGAATCTACATTTAAGACGGACACTATGTATTATGTCTGCTTATGCAGAGTACACTAGGATTGGTGCAATACAGTTACATATTTTTTACAGGATCCAAAACCCTTAATGATTTCCTAGCTTCTGCTGCCATCCTGAGCCTTGAGTTACCTCTGAACTAATAGAGAGTGATTACCACTCCGCCACACAGATCTAAACACTCATTCATCAGTGTCCGACATGGATGCTTCAAGCTTCCCTTGGGATACATTCACAGACTGCACATGATATTTAATAAACTTGCCAGTTTGCCCAGTTGAGTGTCAGTCCAGTAATTGCAAATTCTCAAGGCAGTAGATGCCAGCATTATCGTTTTGGCTTTAGTTTCCAGCATAACAAATGGGAGAGATTTCATACAAGAAATATTTATTTCATTCGGCAAGTGTTCTTTAGGCCCTTATAGCTTATAAATTGTGGCTAGGATTTTGCTTCTCATAGCCAGGTTCAACTAGTTTGCTCTGTACATAAAATATCTTTTATCTGTACATAAAATTACTGCCAATTTAGTGTCAGGCAGTTACTACAATGAAGAACATAAATGTGTATATATGTATATGTATATATATATATGTATATGTATATATATATATATATATATATATATATATATATGTGACAGCATAGGGGGTATGTAAAGGTAAGCCCCCCTACACCCGAACTAACACACACACTTACACATAAACACACATAAGCAGTAACACATACACCCCCCCTGCAGTTTCACGGAGCCTAAGCTGCCTCACCACTATCACTAGGTCACACTGCTGAGGCCAATTCCAATTTAAACTCAGACCGGTGCTTTTTGAAGAAACAGAGCATATAGTATTAAACAGGATTTAGTTGCTGTCTCTATAGGGATTGGGGGCGTCCCCAGTGCTAACAAAGATCCCTTGCGCTATAAAAGACCCCAAAGTAGATCTCTGTAAATTTTGCATTGCTTCTCAAAGGTAAGCCCTACTTGTGCTTAAATGAACAATATATAATTTATGTGGGTACGCAGTATTTGCAGTAATAGTAATAACATGAAAATGGCTGAGCCCTGTATTGTACACAAGCCATTTTCCTTAAGGGGTTAAAATAAATCCTAAAATAATCACCAAAAAGGAGTCTTGCATTCACTCGTAATCTCATGAGACTCCGAGGCAGTCCTCTGCACTGAAAAGCATTGGGTAGTACTGTGCATGAATGTGCACGCAACTACTGAAGACGTGAAGTTCCCTGCCATCATAATAGGGTTTAAAGCACACCTATTCATGACAGTGGCGTCTCCAGCTTTCATATTTAGGGGGCTCATGGGGGGACAGGGACCAAAGTAGGGGGGGATATATAAAATACACATATATGAGTTAGACATGCATTTTTAACTACATAATATGTACTTATCTCTTTAAAGTAAAGACAATGATTGAAATATGATTTCAAAATAACAGCTGAACTGGCAGTTTTCAATTCTTTAATACTAGCCCCTGCTGCCAATATAACTAAATATTAGACCCTGTTGCAAATATATTTTATATTGAAAAATTGGACCCCAGGAAAGCAGTCTTCCCTCCTCCTGACCCTACCGTGACATTGAGAGGTCCTCTCCCCTGTGATCATCCCCAGAGTCCATTTGTCCCCTCATTCATTAAACAACACCTCTCTTTTACTTACATATGTGTATAATTATCATCATTATTATTAGTAGTAGTAGTAGTAGTATTTTATCTTTTATTTATATAACACCAACAATTTACGCAGAGCTTCTTATATATATATATTCAAAGTGTATGACAAAACTAGTATTGACAAACTAAGATGAACAGATATATTGGGTAAAGAGGTCCCTGCTTACAATCTGGAGATGCATGCAAGTTCAAGCCCCCTTTTAATTTTTTGGGCCTGAGTGTCATTTGTGCAGTTCAATCAAATAACTTCCACTATTAATAAATAAGCACCCAAGAAGGGTATTTCAGTAGGCATAGTTACCCAGTGCTTGTTTTATGGGATATGTGCACCTACTGAGAAATACCCCAAAAATGTTTCAAGACAAATGCAAGGTGGTAACTGATGCGGGAAGACCTTATAATGGTCATCCTGTAAGTCATGGAGTTAATGGAATCAGTCACGTGAACCTGCAACCAGCCTTGCATAGCTCTATAATTTAAGCTGACTCCAATTATAAATACTTTATACACCGTAATGTAAAACCTCTCCGTGTCTCTGTCAGTTTATATTGTGTTATATGTCTACCAACATTTTACATAACTGGTAACTGATGCTTTTGCTGCAATAAACCATCATCTTCAGTAACCTACATTATCCCTTCAATGATTTTAAATGAAATTAATGTTACACTTCCTGTGTGTAGTTCTTAATAGAGATGCACCGAAATGAAAATTCGGGGCCGAAACCGAAATTTCAGGATTCACTTAAAACCAAAAATGACACCCCAACCCCCCCAAAAAAAATAAAAAAAATAGCCACACTTTTATTAAAAGTAACACACAAAAAAATCAATAACATTAATATTAATATATATATGTGATTAACTCCTATCCATGCCCAGGCATACCCATATTCCATACTGGCTGACTTGGATTGATAGGAGTGTGATTGCTGTTTAATTATATATATATATATATATATATAATTGCTAACAGCAATCACACTCAGGCAGCCAGTACATGCTAGAACCTGGGCATGATAGCAGTGTGATTACAGGCTCCCTATGCCATGCTATCCTCCCACACTTACGCATCCATGCAAACACACAAACTCATTTACAAACATCCATATACTCATTCATTCCCTTAATCACGCATACTTGCTCATACATCCTACCCCACCCCCTTACCTGAACTGCAGATCTCTCACTCGCAGACTACTGCAGGGTCCCGGCTGTGCGAGCAACTTCTCTAGCCCTGCCCCCAGGGGAAGAAGGAAGGGGCAGAGTCATGTGATGTGCATTCACATGACTCCGCTGAGTTCCTGCTTTTCCTGGCCAGTACAAGAGACTATGCTCGCACACTGTGAGACCAACAAACAAGTTAGCAGCCCAGCCCTTGCGGACGATTATTTTTTGCCGTTTTTTTTTACGGCATTTTGCCGATAATACCCTTTTCGGACTATATATTTCGGCCACCGATATATCGGTGCATCTCTAGTTCTTAAGTTTCCTTATTAGTCCCTTTTAGAGCAGATCTTTCATGTTCTTAAACTGTGTAATGAAGCATCATGTAGGCAAGACAAAGTAGGTTAACTTTTTGGAATTGCCAGGATTATTGCATTAACTGTTCGCAAAATGTGATCTGATCTACAACTACTCGCTCTCTTGAAGTTATACCACAGCATCTCTGTTGGATTAAGATCTGGGCTCTGACTGGCCCCTTCGAAAGGCATATTATAGTTAAACTAGTAGATTTGCTTCAATGTTTCTGATCATCGTCCGGCTGCATTACAGCCCACAAAGCAGCAGCTTCTTCTGCGTTACAGCCCACAAAGCAGCAGCTTCTTCTGCGGTGTCCTGACATGGACTCCATGCTTGTTTTGCATATGGTAGATCCATTAACAGAAATGTTAACCAGATCCAATGATTCATTCAAGCCTTTAGCTATTAGTCTAGGGCTCCTTTTACTTCATTGAGCATTCTTCGTTATGCCCTTGGAATCATCTTGGCTGGGCGTCCACTGAGAGACTAGCCACGGTACTTAATAGTTACCATTTAGAAACAGTTTGTCTAGCTATGGACTAATGCATTTGTAAACTCTTTGAGATTACTTTGTAACCCTTTCCAGCTTTATGCAAATCAATAATTCTTGATTGTAGATCGTCTGAAATATCTTTTTTTGTGAGGTATGATTTACATCAGCAGATGCTTCTTGAAAAAAGAAAACTCATAATGTTTGTGTTTTATGTCAAAGTAGCCCTAAAAACACCTGCAATCTTGTTTCATTGATCTGATTGCAGGTTTGCTAACTCCTGACAACAGTTAGCTTTTGTTGAGGTGATTAGCCTAGGGGTCACCAACTTTATTGTGGACAAGAACAATACAATAATTTGTGTTATTAGTTAAAATAGATTGTGTTTGTTCATTGTTGTAACTTAGATGGAGATCATATCATATGTTAGACTAATTTATACATAAATGCTGGAAATTCCAAATGATTAACTTACTTTTCTTGCCACTGTATATGTAATAGAAATACCCCATATGCGTATACCGTGATTTTTTCACCCTTTTTTGGTGAAAGCAGGTTGGTGCCTGTAACCAAGCTGTAGCTAGTTTTAAAGCCTGCAAAGCGAATTTAAAGGGGCCCTTCAGCTGTCTAAATTGCACATGGTGGCTGGACTGTCCTTTTTAATGTTTGGGGGCGAGAGCAGACAATCAGTTGTAGGACTGTAGCAATTTATGACAGAATAGTAATAGTTTAGTTCAGTTATTATTTCAGGGTGTGAGAAGAAAACAAAATGGGTAAGAAATCAGTAAGGCAGTTAAATTAGCCGTTGAGTTTCTCCACGTTAAACAAGCTTTAAAACCAGTGTGTGCCTTCTAGATAGTGATAAATGGACTAGGTGTGTTGTATGGCCGTTTTTGCTGCTAGCGGCAATGTAGACAATGCTGCCTTGGACATGTGAGGCGTTTAACGGAAACTTTCCTGTCTTATTTGTACAACTGATCCTTCAGGCTGATTTACATACAGTGTATTACTGCAATAATGTACTTGTTAAAGATAATTGCCCGGTTGGCTTCTCAGTTTAAACAAGGCAGAATATAATACAGAGTGTATCAAAGAAATCTTTTGTAACAGTATCCTGTACACATCCTTAAATACACATTGTGTACTCTAAAATACTGGGTTCTTCAAATCAGCATCTGTCTTTAAATAATAACGTTCTATTCTCTTGAATATAATACAACAGATTGGTTACACACGTTCGCACGAAAGGGTGCCACTCAAGGCTGTGTATAGAAATATTTTTGACATAGTAGTAGGATAATGTAAAATATGCACATAAGTGTCATCTGAAAAGACTAGGCATTTAAAAGTATGAAAAAAATGCTCTTTGCCTAAGATGTTTTTAACAAAATTATCAGGTGGCAGTGTCAACACTGCCACAGATTTTGCTTTTGAAGCGATATTCCTGTGTTGTACCTGTGTCGTGTATCACTGGGTGTGGTGGAAAGGGCAATGTGAAGAAATGAAAAATCTCCTGAAATTTTACAATAGCTAAAATATTTTTTTTTTAAAAAATAGACGTGTCTTATGAATGAAGTACTGTGGGGAATACAATGAAAAGTTGTTAGTCCTTCAGTGAACTTTACATACATAGTCCTTCCAGAACTACATACATTACCGTGTATGTGTGTGTCAGGTCCACCAGAATTCGCTTAACTCCATTTTATCGTAAATATTTCATATTCTCATTCTATAGACACCTTACCATAATGGTAAAAAAAAATGTGTTTTCAGGAATTGGAGTTAGGAGGCATTTTTACACAACTGTGATGTACATGTACAGCTGCTCTATGGGATTCCTAGCTCTTCTGTATTATCTTCTATCTGCGTGTTTTAATCACTTGTAACTTGCATGTCTGTTGATGTTTATAGAAAACTGATGCAAACGATATAATGTAGATTTTAGTACCCATAGCCTCAACGGATTCTTTCAGTGAGCTGCAGGAGGAGTTACTGTTTAACAAGACAAATCCTTGGGTGCGTCAGTCTGAAAGCACAGCATACTAGATTGGCTTGGTGTCGTCTCGAACAAAACAAAATAAGCTTAGAGGTGCATGCTGTACATTCTCAAGTATTTAACTCTGCTAGATTCGGTAAAAGACATGATACTTGTTGTCAAATGGCCCTCCTCCTCTTGCAGCTCCTTCACTTCTCTCTCTCGCAGTCAAACACAAAATGAGTGCCACTGAGTACCGCAGCTAAATGAATAGTAAATAAATTGGTGTTAAATAGATGTATCAGATAATTACCATGTGTGCGATTACAACCTAATTAAAGATCAAGCCCTGAAAAAGATAATCAGTTGTTTTTTTAAAAGCACAATTAGAGCCATCCTGATAATTGCAGGTTTCAAAATCATACTTTTTTTTTACTAGCGATTTTGTGTAGCTGTTTCATTCTTCAAACACACTCGATAAAACACAGTCTGTTGGAGTCTATTGATGCCGTCCCAACTATCCATTTCTTTATTTTGTGGGCCACATGACCCACATATTTGCTTTGTCCACACCTGTGCTCCCAACAGCAGGGCCTGGCCTTCGCCCCTCTTAACATGTCTTTGTCAGGCAGTCAATGAATAGCTAATCTTCAATCCCCATGTAAAAAGCGATTGCAGCCCACACCGTTGTCCTGAAAACTCCTACCAGCATGCACCTGAAGCAAAGCTGGCAGCAGCAGCCTTTATGTGTTAATTACACATGCGAAGCCTATTATACAGAGAAAGGATAACCTGCTGGCAGTGAAAATGAAGTGAATCTGCCCTTCCTGTGCAGTAAGTAAATTGAAGGTTCATTTCGACCGGAGATAATAGTTTTCAGGTTCCATTTTGTGTATCTGCGACTCGGGGATGTACTTAACATTTAAATCATCCATGGGGGAACAAACCTCCTTCAAATTTAAATGTTTCAGGCTCCTAGCACTTCACTTAAAATGCTAGTTATCCCTGCTGGCTTGACATCCATCGCAGCTTCTAAGGTTTTTTTGCTACTAGATAGATGAGCTTATAGAATAGATGTGATAGTTATTAGCATAGAATCAAATTTCAGGACTATTTTTCTTAGCTGTAATTTTTCTTTAATATTGGTGGTTGAAGTAATGCCACACAGTTTCAAGAATATAAAATTCTTATTCTACAGCTGCCAATATATTTCCTTTAGGGCCTAAGTGATGTAATTTGCTATTTCTCTTTCAAAAGTACTCAATTCATGTTTGACCCATGGACTTTGTGGGTCTGCTTCTAATTAATTTGTTTCTTGTTAATATCTCCAGTAAGTATGCCTAAACACAAACACAGCGCTGAAGAAGCTGTAATTTAAAGATAAAACTGGCTTAACCTATTCAGTGCCAGGAAACACAAATTGAGACATGTAGATCTTCCCAGAACAGATTTCACAGATGTCAAGTTCTGCTTCAAAATGAAATTTACCTCAATTTGTTTTCATTGAGAGGTTTGAATTAGTAAATAGATCTTTTACAGTGGTTCCTGGAGAAAAAGGGAAAACATTGCTATATTTGAATTTAATGAGTTGGCTAGATAACGGGATTTATTCCATTAGAGCGGAAGACTATTTCAGAGACATTTCTAGCTCAAACTTTGGTAGTAATTTTTTGATCATTACAATGTACTGCATTGTGAAAAAAATAAAATAAAATAAAAAAACCTCAGAAAAATTGTTCACATTACAGTAACTTATTAATGCTTGGATCAGATGTCTTGGAACCATAGCACACATATAGTATAATATTCTCAGTAATATTCACTGATCGTGTAATTTGTATGGCCAATGTGGATTCTTTTTACAAAAACCTGTAGATGATTCTTTCTACTTTACAAGAAATGTATAGCTGGTATTGTTATATAATCTGTCAAAGGGAACGGCAAGAATTAAACAGCCATGACACTGTATTCAGATCCTTCCTTCTGATACATGGGTGAAGAATACGTTTCTGACACAAGAGCATTGTGCACGGTTCCATACACTCTGCTTTCCTTGGTGCCCTCGCCGGATTTCTCCCAAGCTTTGCATGGCTTCTCTGGGCCTCTGATCTATTTTAAAAACCTATTTCACGTTTCTTTAAAATGCGGCTCTTCATCTGTTTCATGTCCGCTTTTATTGAAATGAATAGAATCTCTCACATTTGTTGGGTGTTTTCAGGGCGCCGTGTCTCGGAGATGTACCGAGTCTTTGTGGGTCACTTTTGGGGTCAGGGACCTGAGAAAAGCATCATATTCTTCTATTGTGCAAAATGTATAACTCCTGTACTTTTCTTGGATTTTTTTTTCTTCCTGTGAAAAAAGTGTTCCTCACCCCTACTTGGAATCATTCATTAAATAATAATAAAAGGAATTTCCATTACATACTTTTAAATCTCACCTGTGTATCCCATGGTTCGCAATAATTAACACTTTTAGCAGAATTCATCATAGCCTGCTGTCATCTGTCGGAAGGATTGCATATATATATATATATATATATATATATATATATATATATATATATGTACATGCACAGACAGACACTACTGCAAAATGCAAAGTGAGTGAACTGAAGAAATATCTAAATCAAATCTGTATTTGGTGTGACCATCCTTTTGTCTGGAAAACAGACTTCTTCTGGTAGGTTTTTCCAGACATCTTGGAGAACACAATTCTTCTGTGTATTTAGGCAGCCTCGGTGGTTTCTCTCTCAAAGTGCAATCCCAGACAGATTTAATGTTCAGATCAGGGCTCTGTGGGGGCCATACCATAACTTGCAGGACTCCCTGTTCCTCTTTACACTAAAGATAGTTGTTAATTAGTTATGTTGTATGTTTGACTTCATTGTCATGTTACAGAACAAAAGGTACTATATGATGGATGATCCCTGTAGTTCATAGTATTGTGGACACAATTCTGACCAAATCCCCAACCTTGTTTGCAGAAATGCAGCCCCAAACTTGCAGCAACCCTCCACCATGCTTCACCGTTACCTGCAAACAAACATTCTGGTACCGCTCTCCAGCCCTTCAGTGAACAAACTGCCTCCTGCTATAGCTAAATATCTCAGATTTTGACTCATGGGTCCAGATCACCTGATACACCCCAGTTCCTGTGTTTTCCTGACCTTGTTTCCACATTGGAGGTATGGCTCTTTTAGCTCCATGTCTTCCATAAAGACCATTTCTGACTAGGCTTCTCTGGGCACTAGATGGATGTGCCAGGGTCTCATTAATGGCACTGCTGGCTATCTTTTGATTGCGAAGGGAAATAAGCATGATGTGTCTTTCATCTGCTGCACTAAGTTTCCTTGGGTTTCCTTGAGCACTGTGTCTACATCATCAACATTGCTCATTTCTTTGTGGTTCTTCAAAAGGGCTTGGACAGAACATCTAAAAACCCCTGTCTGCCTTGAAATGTCTGCCTGTGCAAGACCTTACTGTGGCTTGTTGCTCTGCTCAGTTAAGGCGAAGTGTGTGACATTTGACATTAAACGTCATCATCCACACCTTGTAAGTAAATGTGGTTGTCTCTCACCCAGTTTTATTACTCCTACACAGCTCTTTCTGTTTAAGTTGTTGATTGTTTAATCATACATCATCTATATGGCTACAAAACCCCTGACTTTCTGTACCTAGAAGAATGGATGTTGTTTTAAAGGCAAAAGGTGGTCACACCAAATACTGATTTGATTTAGTTTTTCAGTTCACTCACTCAGTTACAGGCTGGATAAGCATCATACTTTCAGATGTGACTTCACAAATTCAAGTCCTGTGTGTGTGTGTGTATATATATATATTATATATATATAATATATATATATATATATATATATAAAATCATAGTTTTATAATATTTAAGTTTTTGTTTAGTGCATTTAGGAACAATTCACATGTTTTTATTTATGAATGTGTGCCCTGTCTGAATGTGTACTTCATGTCACGAGTTACAGCTGATGCTAGCTACTGTATTTTTTTTCTTGTAAAGGTCAATGTAGAAATGATCAAGTTCAGCCAAATTGAATATACAGCACTAAATGTAAATGCAGTCCGCTTAATCAGAAATATCTATCTTAAAACCTTCAGTTCTGAGTTTTAGTTTTCATGGAATACAGAATCTCATTTGTCGACAGCTGATTTCAGCACTTGTGACATTCTAATTAAACACATTATTCTTTCCTGTCCATCTCTTGATTAGCTGCAGATCACATAAAGATGGACATGGTACTGTTAATTAAATTTCTCAGATTTTAGTTTTTAGATTCTATGTGACAGCCTGTGCTTTGGACAGATTAATAGGTAGTTGGATTCTGTCCTGTATCCTTGCTTTTTCGAACACCCCCAAGTTCCATCAGTTCAGGCATTTCTTTTCTGAAGACTTTTGTGGTCCTATTATTTTCTACCACTAAAGCAGCCATGGAACCAAAACTTGTTAATTAGGAACAGATTTGTTTAATCATTATTTAGAACAAAAAAAAAATGCAGAAATAGTTAAAAACGTTAAGAATTTTTGGGCTGAAACGTAGCCTTACAATCATGGAACAAATAATGAAACAGGTGTCTTTTAGAATAAATAAAAAAAACAACTTACAATCTAATGTGTTATGTCATTGTGGAACTTACCAATGATACATTTCCACTTTAAATCTGCTTTTCCTTTTAGGTAAAACATTAATTATGCTGTCTAGTTAACCATCAATCAAAACAATACAAAGAATTGCAGCCTGTTCTGTTCCTATAGCAAAAATCTATTTGTCACGGTTTACATGGAAAGCACTCCCATTGAAATAAGTAGGAGCTTTTTCTGTACATGCACATGAGTGGGGTTGAAAGCTTCCCAAGACCACTCACTGAGCCAGTGCTAGAGCTGACTGCCGGTGAGTATATCATGTGGTAGGAGATGTGCTCAGCTAAATAGTAGGGGCTCGGGGATTCTTTACTGGAAATGAGGACACTACAGAAATATAAAGGAAACACTTTATATAAGTTGGCTTATATGCATTAAAAGTGCACATGACGGCTGGAGTGCCCCTTTAATAGTAGGGATGATATTGCCTACAAAGGTATTATTCAGCATAGCATGTGGGACATCACATTAATAAATGTTTTATAATCCTTTGGGTGATTGGAGTGAATGCTGCTAGCAACCCATAGCCTGGTTTAAGATGAGGCGTTCACATTGTAAATAATAGATGTAGAAACTTCTATGTGCACAGTCATCTTAACTTCCTCATGATTCCTGAGTATTTGCTCCCTGTTAAGTAGCTCAAAACATTGACAACATGGGTAGATTTAATCTAATTAAAGACAGTTTCCCTTTAAGTTATTCCTTTCCTATTGATTGGTTTGGGCATTGTGTCTAAGAATGGACGAAGAGAAGGGCAATAAAACCAGGACAAGAATTGGATTTGACCGTCTTTATTTGCCATCTTGTGTCACACAACTTCACTATGTAACCTTACAATGGTATCAAATAACTTGATTGGAATAAAAAATGGATTAAAAAAATCTAAGTTGTGGGGTTTTTTTTTAATAAATCTAAATGTGTTAAAAAATATATTGGTTAAAACATTTCTATAAAAGCTTCTGAAAGTTGGGAGATCGCACCTTAAATAGGCTGTATCCTAAAGCATTATTTATCTGAGGCAAAGACATGCGGAAAGCAAAATATATACATCGAAAAATGCTAGTACTGTTTTTGGATGGTTTCGGTTCTCTTGATGTTTCGAGCTAGAGAGAATATTGCATTAGATTTAAGTTGTTTCCTTATTGTTGGTTAACGTGGTTAAATTATGTTCCTTTGAAGTTTTCCTGCACCAGTCCCACTATGAGATGACCTTAAGGTCTTGGGGGAAGTGTTTGCTGTCCGGTAGATGTGGTGATACTGTTGGAAAAGAAAAAGCTAATGAAAGCCATCGTATATATAAAAAAAAAAAAAAAATTCTAACAAACTCTTTAATTGCAGGAGACCCATTGTCAATGTTGTAAAAATGTTGCCCCTTCTGTTTAAGAGATATCTGCCAGAAATTACAACTGTCAAGACCTTCCCATTCTGGACATTTTTCCAAGTATATGAAGACATTGGCTGTGAAGTTTGGTGGCAGCAAAATGCATACATCTGAATAATAATTAGTGGTGTTATTTTAAATCTTGCTTTTTTTCGATTTATGGAAACTTATAGAAATGTAGAATCTATGGTTTTTGCGCCAGCAGGGACATTTCCCCTCCAGTACACTGGAGATCAGACTGTCATTAGATAGCCTGAGGTAAATAATAGAGAATACTCAAATTTCCTTCCAGGACGTTCACTGCCGACGGAAACAACGATTAAAATAAAATAGTTCCAAGAGGCTCTATCAATGCCCTTCTGTGACCTCTGATGACCCCCAAGATTGCTCACCACTATTGCGTCCAGCAATGATGGAGCTCTCTTTCTAATCATATTGAGTTAAGCTGCAGAGAGGATCAAAGTGGAGAGCTGGAGGAACAGTGTTTTCACCTCTTCGAAAATAAATGAATAAAAATTATGTTTATAAATAGTCAAACAATATAAACATAGCAATAAAAATGAATAAAGAAACCCCAGTGGAGTCACCATGACTTTGTAAGGGGAATGGTTGTCTACATGAAATAAGAGCTAGCTCAATGAGCGTGTAGACCTGGTGAAGATGGATACTTCCCAGTAATTTAGAGCTTTGGAAGGTGACAAGTTCCATTCCCTTTACCTGTGCTGAGCTCCGAAACAAATCAGGCTGGCCCTGGGTGCCAGGGAGTGATATCTGGTCACCATGGCGACCTGGCACCCTATGGTCATTGGGACTTCAGTTGACAGTTTGAGCGAAGAGTGTGAAGTTATACAGTAATACTGTAATATGATCGACACAATCACTTTACACATGTGGAAAATCCCCATTGACATGATGTTATACTATTGTACAGATAGCAATATTTAATTTAATGTTTGATTATATTATGTTAAAAGGGAACTAATTGTGTCCAGAGAGATTTTTCCAGTGCATTTACAAATAACAAAGTATGACGGGCCCCCTTTTTTGACCTCTAAATTGCTAAATAGCCTGTTTTTGTCTGTGATTAAATTAATGTTTTGTATAACATGATAAAAATATTTAAGGTGATAAAGCTTTATCGAGTTGATTTAAAAAAAAAAATATAGCTTCAGAAGTTCAACTCATCTGCATACTGATAATTTAATAAACACACTGTTCACTAAGTCAGGAGTTTGCAGAAGAGTTGAATTTTTCAATTCATTAACTTTGCTATGCCTTATGACGTCATAGCACCTCTCTTCTGTAATAAGTGCTCAGCTGATAATAGTTAATGTCTGGACATTTCTCAAGTCATCTCACTGACTATGTTAAACTGACACTCAAATTCCAAGTTTAATGACTATACCCCTTTTGGTTTTATGTATTATATATTGTAGGTTATGTAGATTCCCTGTATAACTACTATGTATTGCTTGAATGTCAGTTTTCTAACAGTTCAGTTTTCAGGTGCATAGGGCAAAACAAATAGACAGATGGGAGGAGGGTTCTTTTTAAGGTGATTTTTGCTAAGATGATGTTGGTATGTTGAATCTCACGTTTGTTGCATATAAATCCATAGTTAACTTTTCCAACAAAGCAGGATTTTGATTTATTATGCTTAATGCTGATGCACTTTTGTCTCTCTTGTTTTCCGACAGTGCTCCCATGCCCTACCTCATAGGAATACACTCAAGCCTAATGGAGGTAGGTTTCTTTTTTGGAAAAAACAAAATCAGAACTGTTCCATTAAAAGATCTTCACTATCTTCCTAAAAGTATGTAAATATTTGTGTTAAGACCTGAACAGATATTTTGAATATGCAACCAGCTTGTAATATTTACTCTTTGATTTCTCTGTGGGAAATATTCCACAGCAAAATTATTACGTTCATTCTTATCCTAAAACAGTTGGTGTAAAACAGCTACACAGACTTGAGGTATCAGATCCTTCTGCATGGAAGGTGCTGAGAATGACCTTTTTTTTTTTTTTTTTTTAAATCTGTTAAACGTGCATTATAAACCATTCCCTATGCACTCTGCGGCACAGATGTGCAGATTCACAGACAGAGGTAAGCTATACCAGCCGGTACGTGGCAGAAGTCATTATTTTATTTTTATGGTGTTAGGCATACTGAAACTGACACAACTGATTAGTGTAGAGAAAGTATGGTGCTACTCCTTTATAACTTGGGAGCTAATCCGTCAGCAGCACACTAGCTCTGTCACTAAAGCCAGATTATATTACTTGTTCTGCATCTCTGGGAATTTGATGAAAAGCCTGAAGCGTACTCTGCTTGCTCCCTGTCAGATATTAAGACCAAGACGTGGCTCCGTTTACGTGCGCTGCAGAGGCATGGCTTGATTATTTCCTGTGTTTGATCACAGCAGGCGGCCACAGCATCCATTTCTCAAAAAGCCGTCTGCTATTTATGAGTTAATAAAGGCCAATGAAATTTCTGCACAGATAAGAATTATTCTGCTCATTATGAAGATCTTGCACTCTCCATTTGCTGCTCCTCCCTACTATTTAAAAAAAAACAACAAAAAAACACACAACTAGATTGTCAGTCCTGAGCACCTTAGAAGACACACAAACGATTAAGATATCTGCCCTCACTCCTTATTGTATCTCTTAACCACAAGTTGAATGCTCTACTGCGCGTTCTCGTTTTCTGGGCAGGGCATTCATGAATGGTATATAAGGTGTATATAAATAAGCTGCTGCTGTGTTGGATATCTAGGTACCGCAGCAGAAAGTCATCAGGCCTAATTAATGCAGGACCTAATCATATTAATGTTTTATCTTTAAGAGGCATTTGTATATGTTGTGTAGGCAGAGGTCCCAAGATCGGAAAATGGGCTTCAGGGGCATTGGTAGGGGGTGTGGAAGGTGGGGCCACTGTGCGCCCCCTTTGTGCACAGAGGCTCCTCCCTTTTGAGGAAGCACTCCAGGAGGCCTGGTTAACGGAGATGATATAGGGGAGGAATGGACGAAGAAAAAAGAACAAGAAGAGGCGGAGCTGCTGAATAGGAGTCAGAGAAACGGAAGCACTCGGCGGAGACATTGGTATGGAGACACTGAGAGAGAGCATGCGTCAGGGAGACTGGAGAAACAATTGCATATCCGGGAGACTTGGGAACTCTTTGTAGGCATTGTAAAGGGTGCATCCGTGAAAAAAGACATTTCTGAATCTTGCATTACAGACAGGGAGTTTTATTTAATTATTTGTTTGATGTCGCCTAGAGCATACAAAGATTCACATGATTTTGTTGGTGAACTAGGATACACTTCAAACAGTCTAAGCATCTTGCTTTGTACAGAGGCATGAATGCAGTGCATAGCACGTTACGCAGTTCAAAAAATACCTAAATCCATCAAGTTCAACACTTCTACCTAACCTTTCTACTTTTAATCCAAAAGAAGGCAAACCTCACTAATTAAGATACTTTGAATTCTGAATCGAATCAGGGGGAAACATTTCTTCTTGACCTCAGAAGGCAACCTGATTTCTCCTTGGATTGAGAAGCTCTACAATATTTATGTTATTCTATGTATGGCCCTGTATGTCATGCCTTTCCAAAAAAAAAAAAAGTACCCAGACCCCTTTTGAAGTCATCTAATATGTTTGATAACACCACCTCCCTTGGCAGTGAATTATATACCTTTTGTCACGCGCGCCGCCGTCCCTACCTCTGACGCCAGGGCTGCCACGCTTTGTCCCGACTACTCCGCTGCGGTCCCCGCCGGGCGCACACGGCGGTGTCGCGGTCCCACCTCCTCCTCTTCGGCGAGGGTCGCGTCTGCTGTCCGTGGACGCGCCGGCGCATCCCCCGCGCGTGCCGAGGGGGACACGGTTATGACGCGGCGTAGGTCCGCATCTGGCGTACCGCAGCGTACGCAAAATACGCAGCGTACGCAAAATACGCAGCGTACGCAAAATACGCAGCGTATGCAGCCTATGCAGCCTGTGCGGCGTACGCAACGTACGTAGCATACGCTGCACAGCTGTTTGTAATCACTCACCTATTTAAACACCACTTTTCTCTCCTGTAGTCACCCATTCAAAGTGTTATGCTTTCTGGGTGTGCTGATTACTCTATATTATCTCGATTTCCTTGTGTACCGACCTTTGCCTGTTTTTTGACTACGATTCCTGCTGCCTGCCCACGACCTCGGACCTGTTTAACCGTTTTGCTCCTATCCTGCCTGCCTCGACCTCGGATACGTTTGACACCGCTGCTTGCCTTTGCCCTTTTGATTACGGACTGTATACTGGACTTCTCTACAGTGCTTATCTGCATAGTAGGATCCTTCCTCTCTCCCTGACCCCGTGACACCTTTATTGTCCTTACTGTTCTGTACTTTGACGGTAGCAACAATATTCCTGGCTATTTTATTATAATATGTCCAATTTTGTGTTTAAATATAATTATTAATGTGAAAGCTAACTTCACCTATGGTATGGAATAGTCATAACGTTTTTCTTACTATAAGTCCTGACCAAAGACTGATAGGGGTTTACACCACTTTTATCAGAAAAAATGGGCAGACTAGATAGGCTTTTGGGTGTATAGATTTGTTTTAGTGAGTAAGGTTTGTTCCCTCTGTATCTATCAAGGGTACTTTGCTCTATGAGATTTACAATAAGATCAGACTATAGTTTGAAGTTTCAAATCCATGTGAATTAACTAATTTGGAAGGTGTGCAATAGTGATAATGTCCACACTTGACCCAATTTGCATCCACTCCCTGCTGTTTGTGAACGTGCAGCAAACATTTAACTATGCATTATTTCCGCATATATTTGGTAGATTTAAAGTAATAGTCAATAAATGAAAATGTTCATTTTTTTAGTGCCCAGATACATAATAAATAAACGTTAACATATTATAATGAAGTGTATTGTTGGATTGTAATTGGTTTGGGTTGTAATTGGTGCCCTGGTGTTTATTAGCATCTGGCTACAAATCCTGTGTACAACTTAACATTGCCACCAGTACATTGTATGAATAGTAGGATAAGGATATACATGCCGTTCATCTCGCTGAAAAGGCAGATTGGTGTCTAGCAGAACTTGCCTTTTGCAATTTTCTATAAAAGTGCTGGTGGAATAGCTCAATTGGTAAATGCCCTGACCGCAGAACGTGTTTAAACTGCAGGGTCAACTTTGCTCTTCAGCCTTCCGAGGTTTGATCAATGAATACCATCAATAGGGTAATAATAACTAGATCTGTGCACGGAGAGTATGTTGCCTGTCACAGAGAAAACCCTCATGTGGTTTGATGTGGAAGCAATTGATTGGGTGGTACTAGCACCCAACAAAGTATGAAGGGCCCCTGCTGCTCGGAATTCCCATTTCCAACTTCTGCACCTCTCTGCTTAGAATGCCCTTTTTGTTGCATCTCATGCACAAGGATGTTATTCCAACTTGCCCTTAACCCTTGGGTCACTCAGAAAGGCCAACATGTACTCTAGGGTGTCCATGACGGCTTGCATGCCACCTTTCCCAACCTCCACTTATAATCTTTCACCAGGAAAAATTATTTTTGTAAGTCATGCATGTGTTGTTCAAGGTAGGTAAGTAAAGGGATGAATTTGCCCAACGCAGCAGTGCTCTGGCTAAAGTCCTTGGCCCCATCTCTTAATGGCTTCAGGACCTCCACTATCTTCCCCAATGGGTTGGACACCCAATGCTCTGCTCAGAGGACATGGAGTGAAGAGCCTGCTGCTGCTGTATGATCCGCTCCATCATGTTCAGGGTGGTATTCCGGCGGATGACTATATCCGGACATGGGTGGTGGTGGGGTAGGCCTGGCTTCTCCTGCTCCTTTCTCGGCTGCTTCTCAGAAACTCAGCACATCCAAGCTATGATACCTGCATTGAAAATATTTCACACTTATAATAATGATATCAAAGTGTTCATAGAAGTTATATTTGAAGTGTTCTGTAATCTTTTTTAGTTTGTACAACTAAACATATTTGCAGCAGAGGGAACTGAAGTCCAGTTTCTTGTGTTGCCTTACATAATGCATAGTTCAAATGATAAGATTTAATTGAAAAAGTAAATATGCATTTAGTGGGGAACGCTTGCAGAAGACGCAGGTGTTGACCCCTTATAAATCAGTGAGCTTAAATCAGTTTCATCTACATTTAGTTCTCATGCAGCTCAGATATTACAGAATTGTTTCTCAAATATGTCCATCAGCCCAGAAGGCTCATTCCTTAGCTATGAAGAGTCCTGGATTAGATGCTACTGTTCTGTCAAGCTGCACATTTATTTAATGTGCTGCCACTGAAAGGTGCTGTGGCCACCAGAACAAAGCCACAGAGAAGGATTTTCTAAAAATTAGTGCTGTAGTGAATAAATTGGGCACGAATCAATGCAGTCTCAAACTGATACAGATTATAAAACAGCAACGAAAAGTAATGCTTTAAGGTTTTTCTACTTATAAAATTTTTTTTTTCTGTTTTTTTTGTAAACAAGCTACCATAACACACACAAAAAAATGTGTGTAAGAGCATAAACACAGATTATAAAAGACAGCTACAGGATATTTTGTTCCATACCTAGCTACCATGCTAAAAACCTCTTCTACTAATCACTTTGAAGACTATTCACTCATGTTGCTTAGGTTTGCAAATGGACATTTTTCCCCAAGTAATTGTTTGTGTATGGATTACAAAGAAGAAAGTCTGCATGTCCTCTCTCTATGCTTTTATAGACATATTTTTGCACATCAGAGAGCATCCAATTTAGCTCTTAGATAAATTTACTTTCTCCTTTTATATATATAAAAAATCTCAATGAGCTATTTGATCTGCCATTTACTGGTAAATAAAGTCTAATTTGCAGAGTTATGTGTGGAGAAAGGGAAACCTCAGTCACACAATTACAATAGTTTACTTGGTATTGTGTTCTCAGATGTTAAAAGCATTGTGTCTGTCAGCTCTCGGCTGAACTAGAATACTTAAATTAGGGAACTATATAACAGATCATCGGCTTCTTCTCCCAGCCAGCAATGGATCCAAAACAGCTTAATGTTCTCAATTTCAGTGCGAGGACTGATATAAAAAATATATTTTACATTAAAAATAGACTATAAATAGCTTGGTATTGGTGTCCAAAGTTAGTCGAGTTGCTTTACAGTATGTAGGAGACGGGTCTTTCCTTTGGAGGTTACCAAACTATGTTATTTTTACTGATGTTCCTCCAAATCAGAATAAACCTTGACAAGTGTTTTATCATCAGGTTTTCATTGCAACCCCTTAATTTCATGTCTGTCTCATGTGCCGGCATAGAGTTACTGGAGGGAATTGTTTATGTTTTAACATCTTAACACTTTTCATCTATACTGGCAAAATTAATATAAACACATCAAATCCAAATCATATATCACTACAAAAAACACGAGTTTGGGTCTGATTCCGAGTTCGAGGTTCCAGATTTTCCCCAACACACATTAGAAAGGGTTTGAAACTACCCACTATAGTGATATCAAATATCAAATTGAATCCTAGGAAAACAGAAAGGATGTTTAAAATAAAGCTTAAATTTCTGTGGTCTGACTATCCTTATACACAAAACACGCAAGGTAGTGTAGCTCATGATGTTGAGTAGTGAGAATCCTATTGTAATGGTGCTTACCTTCCACAGCTGTGGAGATTGAATGTTTTGCTAAGTGTGATGATAAAAGGTAGTTTTTAGGACTTTTCTGTATAGTGGTACACACTTAAAATGCTCACAATGGTAGAGAGTCACATTATGCATTCCATATACTAATGGTACCACTGCTGGATATGCAAAAAGGGTGAGTAGCCAAATCTAAGACTTATTTTTGATTAAGTAGCACGTTTGCACCATTTATACATTTTACTATAAAGTGCATTTGTTATCATGATTTACTGTCCCTGAAGAAAATCTCTGAAGAAACGGGGTTATACAATTATTAATATTGTCTCGTACTGAGCAGTGTGTTTACAGGATCCTTAAAAGCCTGGTGTATTTGATGTACGTCATGCCTGGAGCTGGAGTCCCCAGTCACGCTATAAGCAATGGTTGGTAGGGGACATGCAAGCAAAGAGATAAAGAGAAAAAATGCTGTCCATGCCATATACCCCATGTAACATCAACAGGACCCATATGCAATTTAGTTGCTATGTAGTCACCTTTATATTGGGAAAGGCCTATAATTGAAAGATTTCTTTTTTGCCAGTTCAGTGGTCAAATATTTTAAATTGTTGACTCCTATTTCAAGCATGGTAGGGGTATTTATCTGACAGATTCCCTTGTGCTTATATAAGTATGCTTATAACTACCTCTTGTGAAGTATAGGTTCAGATTTTGGCTTTGGATAATCACCCTCAATGCTTTGATTGATTATATATAAATATTTATGTCCACACACACATGTGTAAGTCAGAACAGTCCAAGCATAGATGAAACATGAAAAATCAGATTGGTCACAAAAAGGATTAATCAATACCCACATCACCATCTGCTGTCAGGTAGCTGTCTAGTCCAATTTTCTGACTCAGGATCAAGACTGCATTCCATGCATAGTCTGGTTTTAAAACTCATGGGGGTGTATCATGTTTTTCTCTATAGTTAATCTTCTTGATGCATGTACACCGAATGTACACATAGAATGTTAGGAACTTGTCATAACAAAGTAACAGAACATTACAGTAAATAAAATCTTGAGACCGTTTCAAAGTGCTTTGCTGCCTATGCAATATTAAGCTCTGAATATGCTTAAGCAGAAGGTTAAAGCACATATTGCTTTTAAAGAAAAGAGCATTTCTTCTGTATGTATTTTTCATTGTGTCCTTTTCTGCATATTTCAGCCTGTGATTCTTAAAGTGCATTGGAATTTAACTATACAAGTCAAAAAGACATGTAATCAGTCCCTGCAGGCCCTGTGATATTTTCAAAGCTATGTACAATGTAGCAGGCCTATGCAAATAAGGTAGCCAATGAAATATGGACATATCTTTAGACCATTCTGGTCAGCTTTTGAATCGGACGTTAGCCAGCTGTCACGACCACCCACACAATGGCACTCCCCGCTGGAGTTATTATGCCCATTTCCTAAGAGAGGGGCCCCTAGTAACAGAAATCCAGGACTTAGAGGATCCCAACAGCAAGGAGGCCAAGTGCGGCAGGTAAATATAGGTACTGAGTAGAAAGGTGAAGGAATCTCCAGACGAGCTCCACGGGTAGAATAGAGCCAAAGGGGTAAACACGGAACAGGTGGTAGATCAAGCCAGAGGGTCGAGACACGGAGCGGGAAGTCAAACAGGCCAAACTGGTACATGGATCAGGTAGTCGTACAAGCCAGAGGGTCGAGACATGGAGCCGGAAGTCAGGCAGGCCAAACGGGTACACAAATCACCTGGCAGAGGTACAGAGTCAAAATCCAAAGAGTAGTCAAAGGGTCAAATGGTAACAAAGATCAAGAACACCGCAGCAAATGAAGTATAGGACCACAACAGGGTGCAGGAGAAGCGGATTTCCGGCTTTTTAAAGTCTGCACCAATCAAAAACCCTGTCTGCATGGTGACGTCACGACCGAGCCTCCAGCTGTCTATCACCGCCCCGATACCAGCCACGTGGCTTAGCCGCTCCCCCAGTGTTACTGCAGGTGACGCCAGGAGAAGAGGTAAGTATACCAACAGGGGAATCCCCAGACTCAACCCCTTGGGTCCCACACCGGCGGCAGAGTCCTTGCCTGCCGGTGGCAGAGCTACGGGACGGAGTCTCGGGTTTCCGGCATCCGCGGACGGCAGTCCACCCGCTGGTGCCGGGAACTGTGCGATTGGGAACCCGGCGTCCGCGAGAGGCGGTTACTTTGTGTAAAAGCAATGTGACTTAGACATCCGTTGAATAGAAGCAGTATGTTCTCACCACATCCAAGATGATCAAGTGCTAATCTTTGGACTCAATGGTTAGAGAATAATACATGTATCAATATAGAGTAACTATTTGTATAAACTTACTGCCATGCTGAATGCTTAATTGATTATGGCTTCCATGAACAATTCTTCTTTCCTGTGGGGAAGTGTATAAGTAAGATTACCATGCTTCCAAAGTGCATCTCTGAACTCAGAACCTTGCCCTCAGATGAACTCTTAAACACCCCTCCCTAAATTAAATGTCGGGGCAAGGGTGATTTGGGGTCACCAGTGAGAAGTTTCTGTTGATGTCATCAAATGGTATCTCCCATACCATGACCCCCTCTAACATTCATATATTCTAACAAAATACCTTACCTTTTTATTAGTAGATTCAGTCTTGTTTACCTATGTAGCTCGGTTATGGGGTCTCAGAAACCTCTACAGCAGTGTTGGGAGATGTCTCGGCACTGCATTCTGAAACGGTAGTTAATGAATTATGATATACATAATATCATACCTTTGTTTTAAATGTATATGTCGCCCTTCCTTCTGTGTCTTCTGGTGCTATCATTTTTAGAGTTAGTTCAAACATTGTAGACAAATATAAGAATAATAATTTGGAATAATTCCAGTAAATATAGCTTCAAATACGCATATAAAACCCACCTGTAGCACACTTCCCATCAGATGCCATGACATAACGTGTGCGCTTTGGTGAAAGTGGTCAAAGTGCACCAGACTCTTGTCTATTTAAGTTTTTATTTGCACATATTTATTTAAGAGCTGCTAACCTCTTCTCCTTTGATAACTGGTTAAATTTCACCAATAACCCAGTAAATTGGAATTAAATGCAGACAATGTGTATCATTGTTTTAATTTTGTATCCCAACTTCTTTTTAACGCTTAACTTTTCATGCTCTCAAAAAAATGTTGGATCCTAAAATAATTGAATAGGTAAAGAGTGTGGCAGCTGCATTTTAGTGTTAATAAATGCAAAATATTGCATTTAGGATGTAAACTATGGTATTAAGGGTATACTGTGCTGTCCTTTACAAGCTTAACGTTTTAAGTTGGAGAATATACAGTAATTCTTCCCCCCTATTTTTTTGTTTGAACTCTATGTTAATAATGGATGAGGCATATATTTTTTTCCCTGTTAGGAAACAAATTCTTTTGGGCTAGAAGTTCAGCCATTTTAATCTAGCTAAGTTGCTGATTTTGTTTATCTCATTTCTGATCACATATAATCACTTGGTCACGAAAAGTCAATTTTTTACGCTGAGGAACACTGTTTTTGCTTGTCTTCCTTTTTGGCACAGGTATTTGCCTGGTCTGGAAGTCCGACCATTTTCTATTAGCTAGGTAACACGTGTTTGCCCCCCCCCCTCCATTGGGCTGCCTTGACTTGGCATGTTAACTTTTGTGCTTTGGCTAAAATACAGTACTGCAGCCTCATATTTATTTAATGTATTTATTTGCAGGTTTGGATTTGAGCACTGGTAATTTGTTCTGTCTAGATTCTGTAACTTGTGGTTATTGATTCCTTTCTGTTAGACAAGTACAGCCACAGATTTCCTTCAACATGGCTATGAATAATGTATATTTGAAAAATGTCCAAATGTACTTTCCTCAATACTCAGAAATCAAAAGGGAGCATTAGTTAGAAGGCAGTCCTGCGATCATTATTATATAGTAATAAAAGAACAAATATTTTATGTAGAGGTTCATAGTTTTAAGAAATTATGGCAGTCGCCAGAATTGTATTATTAAACTTAATGTATCTTGGACCAATGCATTTTCTGTATTTTAATTTAAAAAATGCATTGTTTAGCACTAGAAACCTAATCGCCTCCATGGTAGTAGCAGTTATAAGATAAATGTAGAGTGCCATTGATATAATGTAGAAGAATATTGGAGCTCTTTTTATTTGACCTATGCAGTGTAAAAATGTATATATCCAGGTACTAACTGATATGTTCCAAAGAGAGTACTACGCCACAGCAGATTGTAGTATCTGTTACAGATCAGAATATGTTTCCGCATTACTTCTTTATTTTTCAATTTTCCGTTCATCAGAGCCTTTTGACTTTATATAAAAGATTTCTATTTAACAATCCAGATAAGAACAAAGCAGACAAGCAAAGGAAGGGCCATTAGGGGAGATAATGGAAAAGAATAAGGAAACAGAATTGTCTTGCCTTTTCCGTTGCACAAGGTATCTACTAATTGTAGCTTGCAATCTCAGGTATTATGCTGAAAGTGAATGTGTTGTTTTTCCCAGCAAATCTCTCCACACTTTCCCCACAATTCTCAATGCCATTTAGCATCTCTCTACTAACGCTGTATGTTGTCACAGTATAAAAGTGTAGAATCTAAAAGATAACAAAATGCAAAGATGTTTAAATGTATTTTTCCAGATGTGCATTTTGGTTTCTGTTATCAATCCTCCGAAATCGTTAATAGCGCACAAGCCTCAAATCCTATCGGGATACGTTTTACCTGATATAGGGTTTATCTAAATAAGACAGCCTTTTTACATATTAGATTATGTAATACATGATTAATTTTAGATTCCTGTCTTTCCAACACTTTGTAAATGAAGTATCACAAAAATAGCAAATTTCACGTTGTGTTAAATTTATTAATGTAAGCAATTGTTTACAAACTGTTTCTAGTGGCTAGCATTACATTTTCTTTCAATGGACATATTTTTTGGACATCATGCGCGTGTTTTGAGGATTCTACCACTTGATAATTAATTATCTTCTGTTTCTACCTCTACCTTTTTTAAATTAATTTCACAGAACCCGTGTTGAAAAAACCGTGAGCACCCTGTTATTCTTTATTTAGCAAACCATTGTGTCAGAAACTATCAATAAAGAATGAGATTTTCAGAACGGTATCCATTTTTCCTTATTGATTAGCAACACATTGTGTAAGGACTGTATATTGCATATTTTTCAAATATAATACCCAATATCCACAGACTTACATCAGGCAGTGTTTGAGTAATGCAGATCTCAAAAGTTCATTCAAATAATTTTCCTTCAAAATACTGCTTACGTTAGACCATGAGAACAGTTCTGGTCAGCTAGTCTGTCCGTTTTATGGCCTGTGGGAAAATCGGCAAAATAAGAATGACGTGGCTCAGACTAAGGCACGCACACAAGGATACAAAGTATGCCACTTTTATATTTTTTTAACGATGGTTACATCAGCCCCCTTTTTTGAACATTCTGCTTTTTTGAGCGCAGAATAGTGTTACACGAACCTGAGCCAGCTGTATTGAGCTCTATAGATCTCGTCATTGCAAAATAGGTTTTAAAAAAAGTGATGTGCTCAAATACATATTAGTCTTTAAGTAAAAATCTATATCAGCCCCATTTTGAACCATTAAAAAAGAATCGTTCATAATACTTATTGTTGCAAAATATATGCCTACCCCCTGGGTTTTTTTTTACTCACTCCCTTCAAAACAACGTCATACATCCCAACAACTATGATGCCCAAAGGGGGCACTGCTTGCCTAGGGCATGTGGTTAGAGGCAGGACTAGGGTAAGGCTAAACCAAGAATTGTGTGTGATTTTATAACTTATTGATGGGAACAGGTTACTGGTTACTGAAAATAATCTAATTTTATTTATTGTGAGCCAATTTTATGATGGTTCTGTACACACTATTGTAGCATTTTGGGGTAAAGAACACTGAAACATACTTTTCTAAAAGAAAAAGGGGACAAAAAAGGGACAGCGGGGTTTTGTCTGCAAAAGGGCTGTTCCTGTTTTGAAAGAGTTTATCGTAGCGATGACGGTGACATTTTTCGGTCTTCACATTAGGAAATCTATGTCCTCGCATTCCTTATGTATCACTCAGATTGGGGCAGCTGCTTAAGATAAGAATCTCAGTCACCTGCGCTGAGTGCAAATGAAGTTTGGGGAGCCAGCGGAAGATTCACAGAGGGGGGAAACAACAGCCCACCTGCTGAGCTTGGATCAAAGGGTGGGAAGGTCAGAGGCCAGATCAGGCTTAACCACATCTGTCTGTTCAATCGCTTTTTCAGATTGTAAATCTAAGAGGGATTTCATTAAGTCTTCCCCACTTTCAGCCTGCCTATGAAATAATAAAATTTTATATGCTAGCCTTTCCTGCTTCTGCCAAACACATTGATGTTACGTTCAGCCAAAACTGGCTATGATCATAATATTTTGCTATTTTTAAAAGTGTTTTTCTTTTTAAATGCAGTATATTTTTGTGCGGTAAACAACCTTTTTTTGTATACCTCTGTAGTTTCAAGTTCTAGGCGAAATCATTGGCATTCATTACTGATTTCGGATGAGCTTTGTATTGTTTTACAAGATTGTTTTTAGTGTTTTGGAGGATCTGGAGCTACACAAAAATAATACAAAAAATAGCCAATACCATCTTCCTCAATAAAAATTAAAACCTATTTTAGAGGATTGTGGGTAGGAGTCCATGTTGCTGTCTACTGGTGCTGATTTTCACTAAAATCCCTTTAGGTTGAGGACCAAATTTCTTTTAGGGGTATGCTGACAGGGGGTAGCAGCCAGAGCATTTTCCCTGAGCCTAGGCTGCATGGGTTATAAATACTTGCTTGTATAATACAGCAAGCTAAACATTGACAAACACAATTGGCTTAGTGAAAGACCGGACCCGTTGCATTCTTTATGGAAAGTTACCTGCTGCCTACTCGTTAATAAGGATAATTGTGACTCTCCCTGATCAATTTGTCAGACTTCTGTTGAATAACAGCTGTTTAATGAAGGTGAATGATTTTAGAAAACAGATTCAGCTTCTAGATTACTCCTGTTATACGAAGGCCACAAACCCCACCTCTGATCTGATTTGATGCAGCGAGAAGCAGGTTGTGGACCTGCAAAACAAAACTGTATATATGTTGTGTGAGTGTTTGCCGATGTCACGTGTATGAGTGACTCTTCGATTAAATGCTAATATTTTATTTATAGTATTTAAGCTGATGGGTTTTTGTTTTCATATAAAAAATCAGTTAAGATTTCTTTGATGCATTTCCCACTAGTGATTGGGTTTAAAGGCAAATTGGCGCCATCATATAGTATAAGTATACCTTAATTTATTTAAAACTACCTTCTGCCTCTACGTCTGCAAAACAAATCAGCTACTACAGAAGAGGGAGAATTACTTAACAATAAGATGAGGATGGCCTAATTGGGGGAGGTAATTATCCATTTTTAAATCATAGGGAATGAGATGGCTATATACATACAGTGGATGTGCTAATGCGCTTTCTAAAATCTGTAAATCCCATTACATATGTTAACTTAGATATGCAAGATGAAGGTCTACCTACAATACCTAAAATACCCCTTTTAAAGTAAGTGTTCATAGGTTGATGCCAAGTATTTGGCTCAGATATTGTGTACTAGAGCAAACAAGTCCCTGGGCTTTCCTAGCAGTTAGTACGTCAGAGAGTTTATCGGAACCTTATGTTGCAGATAATGTCAGATGGTAAGTAAAAGGGACATACTGGATAGTATATGAAATTGTATGTATTTAGATCAAATTTCTCAATATGGTACAACATAGCTAATTTTCTAGTGTTTTACAGTGTAATTGCTAATCTAGGAATTTATAGATCTCTGATATTAGAAAGCTTTACAAAAAGAGCAACTTAACTGTTCTTGCTGGAGAAGCTTGCTGGTGTTTACTCCTCACAGAACTTGATACTGGGGAGCTGAGCATTCAACAATACTGCAAACACAGAGGATATAGATATAAAGCATGCTTCTAATACCCCTAGTATGGCGTCCTGTCATGTTTTTAAAAGGACCTACACGTCATTCAACATACGGTAATTAAAGGAGCAGTTACCATTCTTGTAATAAAATATGACTTATTAACTTAACTAAAGCAAAGGATCACCCCAAGCCGTTTTATTTCTATGAAGCAACACTCTCATGATTAAAAGGTTAGTCAAAGATTACAATGGAAAACAGGAGCATGTGTACATTGTTATAATCCTTTTTCTTTGTTCTGGAGCCTAGATTTTTCTAAGAGACCTATAAAAAAATGTACATCAAATACTAACCTTAAGCGATATTAACTCCTGAGTTGCATAGCAGTGTAAAACATTTTAAACATTTCAGCGGTTCATCAGCATTATCTCTCAATTCATTTGTAAAATGGTAACCACTAAACTTACTCGGTGGGATATCTGTAGTGGGAAGCTCCGAACACATTGAGTTATGGATCATAAAGATCAACTGAATTTGTTTCTGTTAAAATGCCCAGGAGGGAAGTATTTGCTTTAGATCTGTTAGACTTTGCTGAATTATCGTGCATTTGGAAGCTGAGGCCCCTTTACAAACTTTCTAGATAAATAGATATTTCAAGGCAACATGTGCAATTTGAGATGCTTTAGCAACGCCATGAAGGTCCTTTGGATCCTGTGTGTTGGTTTTAAGTTTTTCTCCAGAGTTTCCCAGTGAGACAGTGAATTTAGTATCACTTACCTCTTGCTTCCTCAAGATTAAAGGATTGTTCCATTTAACCTATACATTGGGGAATAGTGGATCTGAGTAATGCGTCTACTACATGTGACTGTTCTCTCCGTTGATGTTTCGAAAATAATTTTTTGTTAGTTGAGATCCACATTCTATGAGTTACTTTAACGATAAAAATCGTAGGAAGAACAAGACACTGTGAGCAAAGGAATAAAATCATATTTTTAATTTTTTTAATCACATTTTAAATAATTATTTGTTTTTTTCCTTAAGACAAAATTAAGTCCAAGACTTTCTCCAAATGTACCCACAGGGTGTAAAAATATTATTTAAGGGAAAAAAAAAGTTTGTGGGCTTTTTGTTTTCTGAATCCATGTGTATATCCTGTCCTTATTACTACAAGTCATAGTCATTTATAAACGTGCTATTTAAATGACACACGCTTTTAAACGCTTGAATGTCACTTTGTGGAGTGAGGGCAGACAGTTGCATTTTATTTCAGTTCTCCCATGAATGCGGAGACTTTACTTGCCTGTATTCCACAAAAGCTAGCTCAGTAATTGAAGCCTTCCTGGCAATTTGCAATTTTTTTTTCTTCATGTTCCCCTCAGGGACATCTGGATAAAATTTACTTATTCATATACAAGTTGGACAATTCCCTCTGTCACAATTTTGGAGTTTAAGGCTTGTTCCATAACAGATTTCTTTATGGTTAGATATTAAGACAATGGAGCCATTAAAATGTTAATATGTAAATAGTACTTTATCCCTTATTAATTTTCAGAACATAATAAATAATAAATGTGTTTTTACATGTTTATTCCTAAGCAGAAAACTACTTTACAATGATTTAGTTTCACCTATCAATATGAAATGTATTCACCTATTTAGAATTATAGTTTTTATGTAGCAGGGTTTGAAAAGCCTGTAACTAGAAATACTGCATTTTATGACGTTATTTTTGGTTTCTTTTCCAACAGTGCATATATTAACCCGGTTCATGAAAATGAGTACACATTAACAGCATAGTAGAAATGCCAGTTGATAATCCAGGTTTGCAAAAAAAAATATAGTAACCAAGAGCAAATGGGGGTAATTGACCATATGAAGCTCAAGAGGAATTAACTTTTCCATAACTAAAATCTATTGTTATAAAAATTGGCAAGTTAAGAAGATGGCCCCTTCCAATATTTTTCAAAAAGAATCACTGCTGCGTCACTCACTACATAGTTCCAAACTGCTTCTGAAAGTAACATCATCACAAGTGCTGTGTGTCTGGAGCCTCATCAGTTGGCTTCCATGGTCGAAGCGCTGCACACAAGCCGAAGATCACTGTGCAGGGCCAAACGTCAGCCGAAGTGGTGTAAAGCACACTGCTACTGGAAGTGGAAATGTGTTCTGTGGAGTGATTAATCAGTTTCTCTGTCTGGTAATCTGGTCGATGAATCTGAATTTGGCAGATGCATTGTGCCTACTGTAAAATTTAGTGGAGGGGGAAGATGGTCTAGGGTTGTTTTTCAGGGTTCAGGCTTTTTTGGGCCCCTTAGTTCCACTGAAGGGTAATGTTAAAGCTACAGCATAGACAATTGTATGGTGCCAACTTTGTGGCATCAGTTTGGGGAAGGTCCTTTCCTGTTCCAGCTTGACTGTGCCCTTGTGTGCAATGAAAGGTACATAAGGACACTGAACACCTTTGGGATGACTTGGAATGCCGATTGCAAGCCAGGCCTTCTCGTCCCACATCAGTGCCTGACCTCACAAATGTTCTTTACCAAAGTGATCTTTTTGATTCCCTGCTTTGGATACAGGGGTTAATAAATGGTTATAATATTTGACTGGTTCAGATGTATTATGATTCATTGCTATATATTGTCTGCCAGACTGCCAAACCAATGTCTCTGATTTTGTTACACAGTACAAAAGATCTGTAGAGAGCGTAACCTTACTCAAAGTTTAAAATTACTTTTTGCACAAT
>VKOC01000172.1:142127-187059 GCA_009364415.1 Spea multiplicata
TCCCTCCCCTCCCCATTGGTTGTCATCATCCCACCACCACTTTTCTCCCCCACTGACCCCACCTCTTTTTCCAATTTCTTCTGTTATTCTCTTTCATAATCCATTACGCCCTTCTCGTCTGCTCTTTTTGTCTGCTCTTTCTCTATAAGCATCTTTTTCCATCTTCCGTACAGTTTTCGAAGCGTGTAAAGAAGAACTATATTGTAATCGGACGAGAAGGAAAGCAAGTTTAGATTAAAGCATTTTCACACAAACATACATTTTTGTTACTGGCTGAGCAGGCAGTGTTTATCCTTCGTACAGTCAGCTGGATTACCGACCTCTGCTTTAGGTGTAAAAAAGCCTTCATTTCTTTGCCAAAAGACTTCATGCTTTGAGCACCAGGGATTTGAGAAAAATGTTAAAATGAGTGCGTGTATCCAAATGTTTATTTAACGTAGATTTTTATTGATGTTTAAGTATTTTGCTTGCCATTTATTTAGTGCAAGATTGCAATCCATCCTTGGCAGAGCATGCCAGGTGGTGAATGTGAGCTTATGAGCATTAAATGAAATGCAATTAGCATTTCAATTGGTGCTACATGAAGACAACAGCAGGTGACTGTGTTATTTATTAGACGTTGATGTTAATATAGGCCAGTTTGCCAGATTTTGTGCTTCAAACTACAAAAAATTAGTTTGTAAAAATAAACTATATAGCTGGATTTTCATCAATTTTTGTATCAGCCTCCATTGAAAAAATGATTTTTAGAATCTCCATAGATGCATACTACAGAGAAGAACCAATTGAACAATGTAGTCTCCCTGTTTTGAATAATTTTTTACTTATTAATTTTTATGCACTACCCAAGTTTTCTTGAATTCCTTTACACTGTTTGACCTTCTAACAAGTAGCGAATGTAATTTATATGAAAAATGTTGAAAGACATGGCAGATCAGACTCTTTGTCCTTAGCAGTCGCTTCCATTTCGTCCAGAAACACATTCATCAAACATCGACACTGAATATTCTATGCTTAGCTCCCGCAATATGTTATTTGTTATATTATTAGTTGTAACCATCTGATTTATCTGATGTTACTGTCCTAATGTATTATGGTAATATACACTGGATTCTAAAAACTGTGTAATCTAAAGTAAGGATTCTAACGCTCATCACCCTGGGCTTTACATTTCTTAGAGTTATATTCCTGTAGACATCGTGAAAAAGTAGCCCAAAAAGTTATATACCTGCAGTACATTGTGTGCAGACATGATTACCCAATGTGTGGAATTTGTTCTGTCCTGACCACTGCATATCAACCTACTAATAACCCCCCTTTGTTAATTCAATTACATATTTATATGTTGGGGTATCATGATGTTTGTTTATTTAATGTAAGCACACTTTTAGACTGCGGGTTTAATGTTATTGAAGTCAGATGCTTGAAAGAGTTTGGCCTTAATAATGATGTCCTTAAATAACATGGTCACAAAACAGCACAATCTTGTAACGTCAGTAGTGTACATATTTTTGCTATTCTGTAAACCAATTGATTTTTTATTATAAGACACAGACTTTATTATAAGGCATTGTTGAATCCTGCAGATTCCAAATCTACCGTGCACTTTGCCAACAACCTTTATATGTATTTTATTCTCTGATCCAGACAGCATTGCTGCTTCCATCTAAAATGAGGTGATCCATTTTCACCTTTCTTTTTTTATAAGCATCATGCACCTGTTTTCTGGTCCTTGAGTCTGAAAAGTTAATGCAGTAAAATATAATAGACTACTAATACTCCATAATACATGGTAGTTCTTAAAGTAGTGCTGAAAAGAGCCTGTAAGAGACTGGAGTTGTGTTGATGGCTATTGTGACGGCCCCACTATTCTAACTATGAGTTACCATATGGGAAGCAACAGACAGGACCTTTTGTTAATAACATAAGTTTGTCAGAGAACTTTATAATAATAATAATCTTGTCATCATGGCACCTGTCAGTGGGTGGGATATATTAGGCAGCAAGTGAACATTTCATCCTCAAAGTTAATGTGTTAGAAGCAGGAAAAATTGGCAAGTATATGGATCTGAGCAACTTTGACAAGTGCCAAATTGTGATGGCTAGGCGACTGGGTCAGAGCATCTCCAAAAATGCAGCCTTGCGTGGTCAGTACCTATCTAAAGTGGTCCAAGGAGGGAAAAGCAGTGAACTGGTGACAGGATCATGGGCGGCCAACGCTCATTGATGCACGTAGGGAGCGAAGGCTGGCCCGTGTGATCAAATCCAACAGACAAGCTACTGTAGCTGAAAAAGTTAATTCTGGTTTTGATAGAAAGGTGTCAGAAAACACAGTTCATCGCAGTTTGTTGCGTATGGGACTGCGTAGCTGCAGACCAGTCAGGGTGCCCATGCTGACCCCATGCTGAAGATGCCTACAATGGGCACAAGAACTGGACCACTGAGCAATAGAAGAAGGTGGCCCAGTCTGAAGAATAATGTTTTCTTTTACATCAAATGGATGGCCGGGTACATGTACGTTGGTTACCTGGTCAACACATGGCACCAGTATAATGCTTTGGGCAATGTTCTGCTGTGAAACCTTGGGTCATGCCGATCCATGGAGGCCCCCACCTCGCAACTTACAGGTATTTAAGGATCTGCTGCTAATGTCTTGGTGCTAGATACCACAGCACACCACCAGAGGTCTAGGGGAAACCATTCATCGATGAGTCAGAGCTGTTTTGACAGAAAAAGGGGGTCCTACACTACATCAGCCAGGTGGTTATAATGTTGTTGCTGGTCGTGTATCTTGGACAGTTTCAAAACACTCACTAGCAGACAGACTGATGGACATGGGCTATGATCGAGATTCAATAGCACACTTGGCACTGTGTGCTATTGTGCCTTATTGTTTGTGGCGATAAAAGTTCATCCTGTACTCTTTCCTCTACTGAATATATAATGTATGTAGTAGCGTTAAATAAATATTAAATGTTTTTGTTAAATTTTATTTTTACAAAGCCTTGTGTGAACCAGATGCTGTCCCTCTGAATAATCACCAGGCAACTAGGCAATGCAGGCATGCAAACACAAAGAGACAAGGGAGCAGGTGACCTGCAATTCATTCAGCACACTTCTTCGTCTTTTTTCTTCATTAAACTCACATTAATTACATGAAAACCAGCTTGTGCCCAAGTGAGTGTTGCAAACAGATTGAAGGAATATATGTTTGAACATCTATTGTTGGTATTCTTTTTTAAAATATGTTCTTGTGTTGCTTGTGATAAATGGAATCCAATGTAGAGTTTGTTGTCCTGCATGTTGGGTCATTGTTCTCCAATTAAAGTGAGATGGTAATGACTTGGCTCAGGAGTCTTCATTAAGATTTTGTCAGCTTTTCTATAGATTGCAGTGCTAGGGAGGCCTGGTCACCATCTAAAGAATGCATGTATGCATGTACCAGAGTATTATTAGTAATTACATAGATATGATGGCACATAACTGCTTTCTACCCATCAATTGGAAGTACAATTATCCTTTTGCAAAGCACTCACATGTATATCTAGAACTGTTGGCTCCTGTCCGTTCTGTGTATTTTCAGTGATAATTTGCAAAATGCTTTACCCATAGTGTACAAACTAGGTACTACAGAGTTCATCTTAACTAATGTATTTGTTATGTTCTGTATGTATCTGACTTGGCTTGCGGGAACTACTTTAAATAGGCCACACGTTTCCCTTGTAAACGCTTCTTTTCTTGCATGGAAGCAAATGGTTTAATAGAATAGTAAATATTTCCAGTGATCCATCTTGAATTCATGGTGAATGGTCATCCAAAATAGGCCGAAAATAATCTTCCGCAGGGGCCCTGTTGCTTACACTGTGCTGTACTGTGCGTCTCTTGTACTGGCCAGGGGAAGCAGGAACCCAGTGGAGTCATGTGAATGCAGGCCACATGACTTTGCTCCATTAGTGCTGCCAGTGGGCGGGACAAGAGAAGTTGTTTGCACAGAATGCGAGCAAAACAGAGGGAAGCAGCAGCTCCACTGCGGAAGTCTGCGATTGAGAGATCTGCAGTTCAGGTAAGGGGATGGGGGAGGGTGTATGAACGAGTATGCACGATTGAGGGAATAAATGAGTGTCTGTGAATGATTAGTATCTGTGAATGAGAAACTGTGAATGATTTGTATAAATGAGTATATGAATGAGGGAATGAGTATACGAATGAGTGTGTGTGTTAGCATGGATGTGTAAGTGAGCGCAGAATAGCATGGAATAGGGAGGCTGTAATCACACTCCTATCATGTCCAGGTTCCAGCATGTACTGGCTTCCCGGGCATGATAGGAGTGTGATTGCTGTTAAGAATTATATATAATATTGTTATTGATTTATTTGGTCCAATTTGGGTGTGTTACTTTTAATAGAAGTGTGGTTGACACACCAAAATTCAATAACTATGAATATATATATATAATTAACAAGCACACTCCTATCATGCCCAGGCGACCAGTACATGCTAGAACCTGGGTACGATAGGAGTGTGAATGCTGTGTTAGATCATGCTTCATGCTTTTTACCATTGGCTGCATTGAATAATACATGGATATTGTGACGGAACCCTCCATCACTGGGACCGCTGGAGAGGCCTGACTGCCAGCCTGCCAGCCTCCTCCCTATTGACTATGGGCCCTGGGTTTGTAAAGACTTCTGTGGCTACCCCCAGCAGTGTATCATGTCATCGCTGGCTGAGGGGATTATCTCTGTCAAACAGCCAGGATCTGCAACCAGGGAGTGACCGCCATTGTTTTAATTTAACATTAGACCCCTCCACCCCATGGTGCATTATTATGTTGTCCCCTTCCCCCCAGTTCCCCTACTACAGACATTTACCCCGGGCATCCCTGGAACGGGTTTTGGCTAGTAATAGATAGTGGAGGTTGGAATGCTATTGTATTGTTAATCCTGTTACTGCCCCTGTTGTCTGTGGTAGGCAGATTAACCCCTTCAATCCCCTATGGACGTACTGGGACGTCCAAAAATAAGCCTAGTAAAAAAAAACCTATGGACGTACCGGTACGTCCAGCCCTTCGTGCAGCGTCAGGGACACATCCCCTGTGATTGAAGGGGTTAAGGGGGCAGTTTGTATCCCAATATCTTGTTTTATGTAAATGTGTGTTTTGCTGGATATAAGCAGCCCTGTGTGTAAGAAATAAATCAGTCTTCGTTTGGTTGTACCCTACACTGAGTTTCTGCTAGGGACTGGGGAAGCGGGGAAAGTGTGGTGTCCCAGGCTAAGGAAGCACAAGTCGGCGAGGTAGTTGGTCGGACTAGCCAGATCCGTGACAGATATAATAATCATAATCCAGTATATGAAATAATAACACAGTGAGTGTATTTGAACAAGCATCTGAGACCAAGAACTTATTAGGGTCTGAATCTTTATAGCAGGGAAGAACTGGCAGACTAGAGATGGGCCGAATGGTTCTAATCTGCTGTCACATTCTGTGTTTCTGTGTAATATCGGGATGCGCCTTTATGTACCGTGAGCACTGCACTGAAATATAATAGCTGCAGAATTATTTTTTGAGGTTAAGAATAAAGAAGAAAAAACATTGACATTGTTTTCATGATGTCTGGTAAACATTGTTCTCCAGGGATTTTGCATGTAATTTATCATCTGATAGAGAGATTTACCCAGTTCTTTATAATCTACCACAACAGAGACCACTGCTTTATCATTATAACAAACTAATCTTGCCAAGAATAAATGGCCTTGTCACAGTAACTCTTCACGTTAGATGTGTAATATATTTTGATGCCCTGCTGATACCCCATGTATCAATGTTTATCTGTGTTTTAGACGGACTGGCAGTTACAGTGCAAAACTCCTGTTAATTGAAGGATATTTTTGCTTTGTCTTCGCTTCTCTTTGGGATGACACGCTCACCCTCTGGTCACCACAAAAGGCTTTGAAGCTTTAGAAGCAGAGGTCACATCCATGCAATGACTCCTGGTCCCTGTTGTGTTCCCTTTGCTTTAAACAATGTTATAGTAAACTAAACCCTTCCTAATTGCACAAGGCTTAAGACATTTTCAAATAAGATAGTTCTGCTGTCGACCAACTTGTAACCACATTAAATTACTATATATATATATTATATACTATTTATATATATATATATAAATTAAAATGATATAATATATATAATCTGTGTGTGTGTGTCATCACATGCTTATAGGAAACTATAACTAGTAATGTTTCTGATTTAGCCATTAGCAAGGTGGTTTTTGGAGCATTTAGCTTGCAGAGAGATGGTTTAATTTTAGGATTAGACACCCAGATTATTATTTCCATAATCAATACATTTTACTTAAAAAGTAAAAAGTACCCATATTTGGTGTGTTTTTAATCCAGGAGTATACTAAAATCAATGAATCCACATCCTGATACAAATTTCCAAATACTAAATTACGTCGACCCCCCCCCAACACCACCGCCAAGTAATTGTTTTTTTAAAGATGCATGTTAAAGTATTCATAAAGTACTTTAATGTGTATTCTTCTATGGTGACAAGGCCAGGGACATTAATTATGGTTGTAATAAATGTAAATCTCAGCTTTATGATTATATTTTTATGAATATATATCTGTATATTTTAGATACTAATAAGTGGAATGGAAGTATTATCTCTTTCAGGTTAGTATCCTCACGTGTTTCACTGTATAGCAAATATATCACAAGCTCAGAATTATTATTTGTTTTATATAGAGCCATCAAATTCCTTACCGTAGACCGGACATAACATGTGGTATATAACATAACAATTTAACCGGTGAGGTGGGCCCTGCTCGAACGAGCTTACAATCTAGAAGAATGAGCATTGTGCAGGGCAGTACGTTTAAGCCTTTGGTAAGACATCTAGTTGAAGAAGAGATGTGACCAAAAGATGTGTCATCCATTTGGCTTTGGTCCTCTAGTTGTGCCTACACGTTTCATATGAATACATGTATTATTATAATTATGATAATCTTTAATATATATATATATATATATAATATATATATATAGTGCCTACAGTTTACGCAGTGCTTAATACAATACATAAATTCAAGGGATATGACAAGACAATAATTGACAGACTAAGACAAACCGATACATTTGGTGGAGAGAGCCCTGCTCGCAAGCTTACAATCTATGTACCGTCTATGTTTTAATCTGTGGGGTTTGTTCGCTGAAGAGAGAGTTGGTGGGAGCACTATGTCACTATTCATTATGAAGGGTTTAAAATGGTAAATGTATCCACCAAGAAGGGCTGAGCTGGCCCTGTATAATGCACAGTTCAATGGACGAGGAGACTTTGAAGAATTCTCTTTGATTTTACTATGCATTGCGTAGTGCCAGCCAAGCTCTTCCTGCAGCAGAAGCTTAGTACATTGTACCCTCACAATATATCGGTAACTAAATTCTGTGTATGTTCCTACAGACGATGACATGGAATATCTCTATCGGTTTATGGGGTTTCGTTGCCGCTCTAGGTTAAAATCAAGCTCCTTGCTGTAGGAGCCGCAAGTGACTGCTAAGTGAATCTGTCTGAGAGCACAGTACTAGGTCCTCAGAGAAAGCAGCTTGTAACTTGGTTGCAAGTACAAGTTGTCATCTAAAAATCCAGGTAAAAATATATGGGCTACTTAAAAATACGTAATTATTATTATTATTATTTAACCCTTTGAGTACCAGTAGCATATGAATGAGGTGCTTGGTTGGAACCAAGAAGCCATGCTTTGATCTCTAACATAAAGGTTGGAGTGCGGTGTAGGGTACTTCTTCTCACCACTGAGAGCCTTTGATTTAATGTGTCCAAACAACGCAAGCCATCCTCTCCAGGAAACTAGAAAGAAAAGAAAATCAGACACCTGTATTCAAGGATCAGTAGTACAGCTGCAGAACTTGTGGGAATGTGCATTTTATTCCTAGATTGTGTTTCTGTACTTTAATTATGTAATTTAACCCCATCTTAAGTGTGTGTACCCTAGGATATGTTGTGTGCTGTCAGTTACACTGGCCTCACGTGCTCTCTACATGTATGTACAACCACATATATTGGGTTAATGTACTAAGGTGCTATTAAGAAAATATTTTGTTAGATTTAGCATATACAGGGGAATGCTGTTTTGTAATTTTTACCATTATATCATGTTATACTATGCACATTTACATAGTCACTTATGAATAGCTCAACTTGAAAATGATGGTAAAAAATCTGTTTTGTGAAAAAATTATTTGTTTTCTTGTGTGCAAAGTTATTAAATGTAACGTCTGCAAAACTTAGAAGGCTGGCCTCCCAGAGAAAACGTGCCGGGACCCCTAAGGGTTAGTGGATTTTAATAAGCTTTTAACCCCTTTATTTTCGAGAACGATAAAGCGCAGCCTGATGGTTTTGAGTAAATGCTTTTTTCCTTCCTTCGAGCTGTTAAGATAAATCTGCTGCCTGAATAATAAGCAGTGGCAAAGTGACTTGAGCAACCTGTCTATAGTAGCCGTCCCGAGCCCAATAATTCTCAGGATTCGTTTGGCTAGTTTGGTGCTATTAGCTTTCAGTCACTTTTTATCCAGCCCGGATTTGAACCCATGACCTAGAGGTGAAAGAATCTGTTTTTTATGTAAGCGTTTCCTGCTCCTTTAATCCAGATTCCCACAGCGAGCGCGGACTTTCCTCAAATGGGAAATGGAAGTTACACCAAGTGTTATTCTGCGGTAGGACCGGCAGATCCACAGGCCATGTTTTTCTAGAGCCAGCTGTATAGAGATTTTTACCTGAAATTAAATCACTCGAAAGTCACTGGGTCCGCATGCACACTTATCATTTATTTGGGCTCGGCACTGAGTGGGTTAAGAAAGAAACTGGCTGAACTGAATCACATCCTTATTATGACTCAAAGTTTGATGCATCTTCTGTTGCAAGAAACAAAACAAAAAAAGGATGACTGTGCTTGGATACACCAAATAACTCGCCTTGCCTTCCGCTGTAAACTCTTTCTTCTGGATACAAATCTGCCTTCCCCCGGGTATTGCAAGTAAAGCACATTACACAATAAATCTCTATGAAGTGACAACTAAAGCTACTAGAGCAGTGGGTAAAATGTAGAATGCCGCGAATATGAACACTCAATGCATAGAAGTCGTAGCTGCCAGAATTATGGGGTTGTACATGGTGAGATATTACCGGACAACACTCGGCTTAACCCGTTTAGCTCCAGAAGGGTTTACTGTCTACTTACTGCAAGCTCCTGGTATACTTTAGGTCGTGTTTATCAATCACCATGGAAACCAATGAAATGTTTCTTTTGATTTCCCCACATTTCGCCCTCCCCAGCAGCATTGCTCTTTAGAAACATGACCTATTGCTGAAGCGTAATGTTCATATCTGTGTCATTGCAGCTGTGTGAATCATATATACCGGTACATACCAGCTACATTCAGAGGCAGGACGCACCAGGCTTTGCCTAAATGCCCCAAATATATGTACGTGTATACAAATAAACCTAACAAACACTGCTGTATATGCATTAAAACGTCACCTAACAAGCGGGTCACGTTAGTATTGTTTGAGAATAATATCAATTACAAACTAGTGACAACATAAAATCTTAACTAATTATTTATACAGTTTTCATATATACTAATACTTCTAACGTACATAAAAAAATACACCTTTTTATTCTGGTTTTGCTGGAAGTCATGGAACTTTTGGATGCTACGGGTACAGGTAAATCTGGAATGCGGTGGATCCGGTGAAGTATTCTATTCTGTGTCCCGTCAGACTAGCGTCTTCCGCAAATCTATTATTCAGGTATATGTTTTCATAAGAATTGGAAATTATTCTAGCCTTGGTGCACGAATAATTATAATTTTAATAAAGACAGGAGGCGAGTATTTTGCATATCTTCCTTTACTCTCACAGTAGCAGCAAAGAAAGAGTTAACGTAATAAGTTGAAACAACCAATAGAAAAACATCACATAAGAGGTATATAAACCCCTAATCCATCCTCCTCTTCCTCTTTCGGAGCTGTGAACCGTACTGAAGAAACGTCCTCAGATCATGAAGAAACACCGGAACTGACTTGCACACCGAACCGAACAGGCAACCGGAACCAGACCTTCCAGGAAGAACAGTGGCAACACGCCAACGGGAGCCAACGAAGCTCAAACGTAGGAATCCGAAACGTTAACACGCCACGGAGAGTTCACGCTGAAATAAAGAGAGAAAACGTAACAGGACCAGATATCTCCAATACACATGAGAAGGTCACAGAAATAACAGTGCAACCCAACCTGTCCTCCCACAGCAACAAATGAGCAGATAACATATAGAAAAAGCTGGCACAAGAATACCAATAAACTTACCCGAGAAGGGAGGGATGGGAGGGAAAATACTCGCCTCCTGTCTTTATTAAAATTATAATTATTCGTGCACCAAGGCTAGAATAATTTCCAATTTTAAGGCAAGACAGGAGGCTTCCTATTTTGCATTTTTAACGCCAGAAATCAAAGCCAGAGCCGCGGAGGAAACCGGGCGAAAGTAAAACTCTCGAAAAGTGGAAGCCCGGGACCAATCTGCCGCCTTGAGAACATCGTCCAACGCAGCCCCGGACCTAAGGGCGCAAGAGGCACCAGCCCCCCGTACTGAATGTGCCCCGAAACTAGCGTCCACGCCTGCTAGAGAGAGAATCCAACGAACCCAACGGGCTAACGTAGGGGAGGAGACAGCGCGAAATGGCTTAACGTAGGAAATGAGAAGTTGAGAGACCGAGGAAGGGCGAACCATAGCAGAGCGAGACAGATACGACCGAACACATCTGGCCACACAGATAGAGGGGTCGTCAAGAAAATAAGGGTAAAAGATCGACGAGGAAAAAGACTTAGTCCTCCTGTGGATCTGGAACTCCAGACCCTCCGGGGAAAAGGAAATGGAGTGAGTGTCGAGCGCTCGAACATCGGAGACCCTGCGAAAGGAGAGTAAGCACAACAGAAAAGTAAGTTTCGCTGACAATTGACGTAACGAAAGAGAATCGTTGTCCGGCCAAGACCGCAGAAAGTCAAGTACCACTGCTACATCCCACAGGAAAGAATAGCGAGGGGCTGGAGGCCGGGACAGACGAATGCCGCGAAGGAGGCGGCAGACCAGAGGAGCCTTACCAATCGGCTCGCCCGAAACCCCAACGTGACCGCAAGAGATAGCCGAACGGAAAACATTAATAGTACGGTATGACTTACCCGAGGAAAACATATCCGCAAGAAAATTAAGGATGAAATCTAAAGGGGCCGAATGGGGATCCACTTGCCGTCCCACACACCAAGCCGCCCAGACGCGCCAAGCTGCCCGGTACGACTTTCGGGTACCTGGAGCCCAAGACTCGCGCAGCAAGGACTGAGCCGCTTCCGATAAGCCTGGGCCCAGTCGGGGTCCCCCGAGACAGTCCACGCCACCAGGAGAAGACGTTCCTCCTGGATGAGGGGGTGGAGTTGGCCCTCTGAGCCCGACAGCAGATCCGGTAAAGACGGAAGAGCCAGAGGGTCCCGGACTGACATCTGCAACAGCGCTGGGAACCACGGTTGAGCATGCCAGAGGGGGGTCACTAAGACCAGGGAGCTCCCGCTGCGACGTAAGTGGAGTACGACCCTCGAGATGAGGGCGAAAGGGGGAAACGCGTACGCACCTGAGGTCGGCCACACCTGTAAGAAGGCGTCCGTCGCCAGGGCCTCCGGGTCCGGGAGCCAGCTGTAGAAATCCGACGTCTGGCGATTTGTCCTGGAAGCAAACAAATCCAGATGAAACGGACCTCTGCGACGTTGGAGATCCTGGAAGACCTGACCGTGGAGCCTCCAATCGCTGGCGTCCCGCCAATGCCTGGAGAACCAGTCCGCTAGGAGATTCTCGACTCCCGGGAGGTATTCCGCTTGCAGAGTGATATTGCGCGCCAGACAAAACTCGAAGATGTCTTTCGTGACTTCTGTAAGGCGTTTTGAGCGTGTGCCCCCCAGGCGGTTGATATAACGGACTGCTGAAAAATTGTCCATCCGCAGGAGGAGGCAGCAGTCCGAACGGTCCTTGGCCAGGCTCCTGATCGCGAAGGAACCCGCAATCAGCTCCAGACAGTTGATGTGGAGCGAGCGTTCCTCCAGAGACCAACTTCCTCCGGTCGCTTCCGAGTCTGAGGCAGCACCCCACCCCAGCAGACTGGCATCGGACTCGAGAACGAAGTCCGGCTGGGAACCGAAAATCGCCCGGCCGTTCCAGGCCTCCATGTGGCGAAGCCACCAGCGAAGCTCCTGTCTTACCTCCTGCGTCAACGGGATAACCTGATCGTAGGAAGGGGACTTCCTCAGATGGTGAGCCTTGAGGCGCTGGAGAGCCCGGTAATGAAGTGGAGCGGGGAATATCGCCTGAATGGAGGACGAAAGGAGTCCTACCACCCGAGCCAGGAGGCGAAGGGAGCAGAAATCGTGGCGAAGCAGAGACCGAATCTCCTTCCGAATGGCGACTATCTTGGGCCTCGGAAGGCGAAGCATGGCCGCTTGAGAGTCGATCTCGAAGCCCAGGAAAATAACGTGTTGGGTCGGGACGAGTTCCGACTTTAGAGTGTTGACAATGAAACCGAGTTCGTGAAGGGTCTGGATAACGAAACCCGTCTGCGTGAGAAGAGTGTCTCGGCAACTGGAAAACAGCAGGATGTCGTCCAGGTAGACTATACACCTGACGCCCCTGGATCGGAAGAAAGCCATAACCGGCTTCAGGAGCTTTGTAAAGCACCATGGGGCTGAACTGAGGCCGAAGGGAAGGGCCTTGAACTGCCAAACCTGCCTGCCCCAGCGAAACTGGAGAAAACGCCTGTAATCCGGGTGGATAGGGACGGATAGGTAGGCGTCCGTGAGATCCAACCTGGTGAACCAATCGCCTTCTGCCATAAGGTCGCGGAGGAGATGGATGCCCTCCATTTTGAAATGGCGATAGACTACAAAGGCGTTGAGGGATCGAAGATTGATGACGGGTCGAAAGTCTCCGGTGCGTTTGCGCACCAGAAAGATAGAACTGAGGAACCCCGTGGGACCTGAAGCCCGTTGAATAGCCCCTTTGTCTCGAAGGGCGCGGAGTTCCGTCTCTATAAGCGCCTGATCGGTCAAGGACCTGACTGGGGGGCGAGGTCTGTGTACCTGAAAGGGGGGAGCGACAAATTCTATCTGGAAACCCCGGACCGTTTGGAGGATCCAGGGGTCTGAAGAAATCCACACCCAGTTCTGGAAAAAATTCGATATGCGACCCCCAACCCGAAGTGGGAAAGAAGGAAAGGAAATAGCGTGACTTACCAAAACTGGATCGTCCTCTAGGGAAACCCTGGGCACCTCTGCCTCTGAAGCCTCCACGAGGATTGATGGACCTCTGGTGGAAAGTTGGTCTGTAGGAAGGCTGTGCTTGTGGGAAACTCCTGGGGCCTTGGGATGCAGAACGGCTGGCGGCCCGGCCCCGCGGTCGTCCAGCCCTCCCAGAAAAATGAAGGTTTGGTTGGAAAACTCGTTTCATGGAGATCTTGGCCTTGTTCCAAGAGGTCATTAAGGAGACGTGGCGGTTAAGCTCCTTCACGAAAGTGTCTCCAAACAGCAAGCCGTTAGCGGCAGCACCCAAGTCCTTGGTGCCCAGCTCAGCCAGGCGGGGATCCATGCGGAGGAGTACGGCTTTGCGCCGCTCTGTAGCTATAGCCACATTAGCATTACCTAGGAGGCACACTACCCTAAGGGCCCAATCACGTATGGTTTTGGGATCTAGAGGGGTATCTTGTAGGAAAGCCCTATCCGCCAGGGACAGTATTTGGGTGACCGGTCCCACCAGATCCAGGAGTTTATCCTGTGCCGATTTTAGGCCCTGCTCTAGCCCTCTTCTAGGGTCTTTCTTATGAACAGATAAAAGAGCGACCACATTAGGGTCAAATTCAGGGGTAAGGGCCACTTTATCGGGAATGGACGGCCTGGGGCATTCGGCCCTGAGTTTGTTACGGACCTCCTTAGGGAGGGATTTCCGAAGCCATTTATGTATATAGAGGGCAATATGTTCAGGGGGAGCCCACTCGGTGGCCCTAGGGTGGCGCATGGTGGTGGGATCAAATAGGGAAGACCCAGTAGGGTCAAGGACCGGGAGGTCAGTAGATGTGGAGGCCGTATGAGCTTGTTGGGGTTCGGCAAGGTGGGGCTCATCCACCAGGTACTCACGGACGAACCCGGAGTCAAGTTCTCTGGACGAGGCCAGATTGACAGATAATTCAGACCCATTAGAGGAATCTGCCCGCCATTCATCCACTATGGATAGTGGGTCATTAACAGGAGTGCCAGAATGTTTGTGGCGTTTTGCGGGTGCTTTGCCCTTGCCGGCTGAGACGCTGCTGCCCTTCCAGGGGCGCTTAGAGCCAGAAGCCTCTCCTTCAGATTTTTCAGAATCAAGGTCTGATGGTACATTAGTAGGGCCAGAAGGGACAGTAGGGCCTTGACTGGGTAGAGAGGCCGACATTTTTGAGAAGAAGGACTCCACAGAATTTGAAAACTTAGATTCTAACCAGGCCATAAAGGCATCCTGGGAGGGCAAATTATCTTGTGACATATTTGTCTGTAGAGAAAAATAAAGAATGTAGTATAAGTGGCAGGGCACTATATCATAAAGCACTCCAAACAAGTATTATCCCACAGGTGCTCAGCCTGGGGTGCGTATAGCCGATTAATCCCCAAGGAGTAGATAAATAGTTATGTAGTAGGGACTAGCCCGATTAAAATACCCCTAGAAATCTAGCCGGGTAGATATAGGGAAATAAATGGAACACAAACGCGGCTCACCCGAAACGAAGGCAGTAAATAGATGAACGCCTGTTGAACGGGAGAAAACCGCTGGTGTGATAGCTGAAAACCTGCAAAGCAAAGAAAAGGATGGCGACCGGGACCTGCAGAAGGTGTCGCGAGACCCGGCCGCGACGCACGTGGATCCTGCAATTAAAATTGAGTGTATGGAGCAGAAATATGGCCGCCGTAACGCGCGAAGGGAGAAGGAAAATGGCGGCGAGATCTCGCGACGCGGGAGTTCACCGTCCGCCGAGATGCCGGCTAGACTACACTGAAGAGGGACCTCTGGCCGCGAAAGAACACAGAGGAAAAAAGTACAGGTAAGGAGAAAAAAGAGAGAGAGGCGGCCACGAATAGCAGCCGCGAAAGATAGAAAAAACCAAGAGGGGATAAATACCGAAGGAAAACTGGGGGTACCGGGGGAATCCGGGTGGTACCGGAGGGATCCGGACAGAACCGGAGGGGCCCTGAGAGGCCCGGAGGGACCCGGAGAGATCCGGAGGAGAGGGAGGAGACTCCCGAGGAAAAAGAATAAAAACGGCACAATACTAAAACAATAAATCTATATAACGGTACCGTAATGATAGACAAACAATTGTAAATACAATCAAAAGTGAGATAATTCCTGAATAAAGGAAGAGGACTGACCTGCAGCTACGGTGAGCAGCAAAGAAAGAGGAAGAGGAGGATGGATTAGGGGTTTATATACCTCTTATGTGATGTTTTTCTATTGGTTGTTTCAACTTATTACGTTAACTCTTTCTTTGCTGCTACTGTGAGAGTAAAGGAAGATATGCAAAATAGGAAGCCTCCTGTCTTGCCTTAAAATTGTGCGCCGGTTTTGATATTTAATGGCAGACATTTTCATAGTCGTTGATTTTGTTTGTGTTTCACAGATCATTAGGCTGTATTTAATAACCCGAGCCTAGCCTTCTCTGCATGTATGGGATATTATGCAACCAGAAGCCGAGGTAGTTATATCTGTGCTTTGTTCTGCTCCTCTGTTTCACAACTGAGAAAGGGAACCAATTAATTTTTTGTACATCAAATGAACGGTGGCCACAGCACATAGCTGAATGTTCACTTTTTTCTGGGAGTCAAAATGTAAATTAGCAAGTTTAGCTAGTTGTACCCAAAAATCTCATTAGTGAGATATATTTTAACACCAACCACATGAGGAATATGTTTGGCGTTGGAACGATGATGAAAGTGAAAGGAAGGTATTTTTTCAGTAAATTAATTTATTCCAGCTATTCATGGTTTGGGGTTCAGTTCTTTTTTTTTTTTTCTCCAGCGACAATAACATTAACTAGCAGATGTATTACACACTCTGTCTACCGCGCACCCTTTGTGTGGATTTTTAAGACAAAATCAGTTATTTTGTGCTGGTTTGGAGTCTTGTGTTACATTGTCTTAAAATATTTTGATTTAATGGCACATTAAATTAGCTTTAATGACTTCAAAGGTCTTGTGATGTAATTCTAATTCTAGAAAGTTTTCTCATGCGGGGTTCATAAGTCATAACTGTCAATTCAGATGCTTGAAAGCGTGAGGTTACCCCTTAAGTAGTTTAGTTCCGCATAGACAAACCATTATTTCGTACCTTTGCAGATCTGTCATTGTATTCCGTGAATGTTTAGTTACATCTACGCAGCAGAAGAAGCTTTTAATCAGCGAGGTAACCTCACAGGTTTCATTGCTCATCATGCAAGCCCAAATTGGCCCTTCTCTTAGGAGACGCTCCGCAGAATCCACTCTTCGTAATGCGGATTTAAAGAGACAGTCACACCAATTTTTAGGGTTCCTTAAGCATGGGCAAAGTGCCTGGGAAACCATATATTTTGGTACTTGGGAGGGTAAGCAAACGGGTAAACATTTTAGTCACAAAAGAAATGTATACTCGGGGTGAAATAATTGCTGTGTTTGGTTAGATACTTGTATCCACGTTGTTGCAGGGTTCTAAACATGAAGTTCAATACATCTGTTAGGATATTCTTACATCAATTATAATTAGATTCTTAGTCTAGGCTTGAAACCACACATCAGTTTGTTTTAAGGTAATTTCTCCTCAAACAGAATGTACGTTTCATTGGATTTCAGCCTTCATCAGATCATATAACTTAACCACTTAATGCCAAATCTGCTTACAGCATCACAATCAGTCCACTACTAGTTCAGAATAATTAAGGACCATCTGATAAAGCAAGTGTTTCTTATTAGCCTTTATTAACTGAGCAATAACATTTTTATTATTAAAAAAACAAGAATTCAGCGCATGTCTACAAATATGCATAGCACACAATATATACAAAAAATAGAGCACAGAACCTCAACGCCATAAAAATTCAGATTCCCTGGTTGCTGTTAGGATAATAACGACCAATAAGTACAACAAACAAAGCGAGAATTCAGCGCGTGCCCTGTGAATGTCATTAAAAACCCACGTATCTAAGGTATAAATATTGGGGATTCCGTCAGACTATATGGCCATATATTGCTTAGCCCACAATGCATTTTAGGTTGTGCTCTCCTCTATTTTCATTATTACTGTTTTTGGGTGCAAAACAAGTATTTTTGGCAGCTTTGTTTACAGTACGGAATGTCAGGTATGGTGGCCAGTCATCCTATCATCATCTTTTATGCTCCCAGGTGATTATTAGCTCCACTAGGAATACCAATTCTGAATCGATTAAAAAAACACTGTACATAGCTTACTGTAGCCCATTTGTATTAGACAGTGCCTTTTGAGCAATGTTTGATGAGGTAACAATAACCTGTTGCATGACCATATTCACTAAAGTGTGATTTTGCAGGAGAACTAAGCATTCTAATGCATGATTACTTTAATGGGATGACTTCCCACAATAACTATGCATTATTCAGGGGCTGGAGAAGTTCACCACGGTTGGCTTGTTCAATGCACAGCAAAGTTGGCTTTATTCACTAAGTAGGGAGTTGGCAAGGAGAATTACAATTGCAAATCACATATTTCAGTATAGATTATGGCAGACTGTCCTTTGAGTGTCACTTCTGCAAACAAAAAGGCTGATGTGGCCCTGTGTAATGCCTAGTTAAATCACTGAGGTCATTTTCACAACCACTTACCAATATGATTATAGAAGGTCAACTAACTTTTCTTGCAAGCTCGCTGACTGGTCCTTCATAATGCATAGAGACTTTTAAGGCATTATGGAATCTGTTCTTCATGAATCAGCAATCAAGTTTTATCAAGAAATGAAATTTATTTCCTAATAACACTAATATACAATATAACCATCCTAGAGCTAAAAGGAATATCCGATAACCGTTATGTTTAGCCTCATTTTGCTAAATGAAGAAATATCACCGTATTGCAGAGGTCGGATAAGGTACATAACTGTTCTAGAAAGTAATTCTTTTTAGATGATTATGTTTATTGATTTCAATACTCATTACATGGTAGGTACTATATGAGGCCATAATAAAGGAGAACATACTGTATTTATACCATGTTACATGATTTCAGAGATGTAGGGTAATGGACCTATCCTCTGCTTTAGTAGCGAATCGTTGTAATTGAGTATGTAGTTTCCCAATTTTGCATAATCAGCTATTCTCTTATATTTACAAAGTTTACCAAACCGTGTTCGGGGGAAGAAGTAGAGCATTTACTTATTTCATTCTGCTAAGAGAGGGTTTGTAAATGTAAATTTGCTCACACACAGTAGGTTTTTGCTCCACATATCTCTGATCATCATTGATTTGCCAAGTTCTGCTTCTTAATCGCTTTGTTGACGTGAGTGGAATCCACTGTGTCTAAAAGAGCACCACAGCTATGCCGGCTCGCCATTTGAAGCATATTCCCATCCCGTGAACTGGAAAATTAAATTAGGTTCCAGCACAGATTAACGTCCAGCCTTATGGGTGTAAAATAAGGCTTCTAAACTCCATGAAATTAAGCATCAAGATTATACTGTTCAGGGCTAATTTCAAAGCTCTGTCCCATATTATTCTTCACAGATCTTTTGGATGTAATCTAATTTAAGACTTTGTGCTACATTGTGTTTTTTTCTGTGTTATCAAGTTTTGTAGAGAATAAGCTTTTTGCCTTCAAAATTCATCTACATTGTTGGAACCTATTCATGCTATTGCAAAGGAGTGTGTGTGTGTGGGGGGGGGTGGGGGTATGCCGGCACCCCCTGTATGTCACAGTTGATTCCCTCCCTTTTTGTGAAGCTATGTAGTCCTGTTTTCTAGAATTTGTGTCCCAACATTTTTTCATGAAAAAAATGTATAAATCTGAATCCCAGTAACTTTTGTGCGGTGTGTGAAGGGATTTCTAGATTGTATATCCAGTACCTGTTGTGCCGCGCGGAGGTCATCTTGGTGTCTGCTTGTTGAAGGTTCTTCTACGGTACACTGCAGCTGATACAGTTTTCCGGAGGGATTTTTATAGTACTAAAATATACTCTAAATTGTCTCCAAAACACTTATTTGAAAAGCATCTGACAAATATACGCAAATAGGCTGCTGCAGAGCTGAACAGTTTGAGAAGGTTTACTTAACTGCGGTGTGTCAAGCTCTGTATGTCTTCCACTCTCATTCACAGAATTTGGAAATCGTGTTGCTTGATTTCAACAATTCATTGGAGGCAGAAACTCCAGATAAGTGGCAGCTGCTGTTCTTGTGGTCTTGCTTTCATAAATGGGTTTCAAGGCAAGGCAATAATGCCGTTCCGTTAAAACCATCCGAACCAGGTTGCTGCCTAAACAAACTGGGTTGTCAACCTGATGTGACCAAGCTGAAAACAAGCATTGCACATGGATTGCTAGATATCAATTTAAAATAGATATTCCTGTATTAGTTTCAAGGAACACAGTATCTGTAAACGTTAGTGATACTTGGCCAACGTATTAATATAACAATAAGAATCACATAAACTTTTCAGGCTTAGCAGAGGTCCCTTCTTCAAAAGTCTTAGATGTTGCAATTGGGAATCAAAGTGTGCTTATAAAGGGTGTGCTTCTAGAGCTTCTTGATCCAAGCAAATATCCGAATCGAGTCAAGAAGGTTTCCGCCTAAGTTGCAAAAATTGGAAAATGGCTTAATTAGGGATTTTTTTTGCCTTCTTTCGAATGAAAAGCAGGAAGGATAGGTAGAAATGTTGAACTTGATAGACCTTGGGGACTAGGTTATACTTTCTGTAATATGTAGAGGAGGATGGTTGGACAGGTAGGAGTGTGAAGTATATCAATTCAAGCAATGGAGTGTGGTAGTAGTTCAGTGAAAGTTGGCCTTTATGCTGATTTTGCCGAAGTATAGATGTGTTTAATGTTTGAAATAACTGTGTGGTTGGTGTTAGACACTAAGCACTATAGTTGTATGTACCTTAACACCCTAACTGTAGCCTCTCCATACTAATAATTGTGAACTACATTGCCATTTGACACCTGCTGCTATCAGTGCTCTGAGCATTAAAATGTGTCTTGTATCAGTGGCGATAAGTTAACCATTATTTTGTTAACTTAATGTTATATAAGATAATTACATTAAACATTATTGCTGTAATTACAGGCTGGGCTCTTGTAATTGAAAACATTTTAATGTTACTGTCAGTAATCATTCTGGTCTTAATGATGAATTAATATATGCAATTGATGCCTAGAGAGTATGTCATCTAAAGTATCTAGAGGCCTAACTAAAATTCCTGTGATTGCATGTGAGGCCTGTGCAGATTTGATAAAGGCAGTCTTGATTTTATATCTCCTCATCTTATAATGTTTCGGGTTATATTGATTGTACTCTCTAGAGTGTTAAGTGAATAATCGTTAACAGATCTTCCATGTTTGATAACATTTAATATGTATAGGTTTTTGTGCAAGAAATGGGGTATCACAGCTATGGTCAGGAATGTGTACATTGTTTCTACGTGAAAAATAAAATACAAAAATGTATGACTGCTTACATTGTTTTGACTCGCAAAACATGTTCCTTCAATCTTACCTATGTAAGCAGGGTAGGCACCAACATTACTCATGATAGGCATTTACTGGTGCATGTGGTGGACGATTTAATCATGTACCTTCTCAAACCTTGCCACATACACTGTCATTGTACGGACACTTTGCCGATCCCCGAATGTAAGTGAATGTGTAAACTGCAGAAATTGTACCCACATTCAGCACTCACAGAGTTAACCATTCCATTTAATTCCCGTTACCAGTTCTACTGTTAGGATTCTTTAGTTATTGATAATTCTAACTCTCTACTAATGGTTTTGATACAGTTATGAGAAAAAAAGAAAGTACACTCTTTTAATTCCATGGTTTTGCATAACAGGACAAAACAACAATCTGTTCAGATTTATTCAACAGAAGTAAAGCCAAAATGGAGAAGCCATGTGTGAAAAACTAAGTACCTTACTGCTTTCTTTACACCACTCGATTCAACACTTGGCATTGTACTTGGTGGTATGAGGTTTGGACGCAGCTGTTCGGCCATGGAAAACCAAGAAGCTCCTACCGCACGGTTTTTGTGCTGATATTAATGTCAGTTGAAGTTTGAAAGTCTTCAATTATGTAGTCAGTAAAGCGTGGCAACTTTGACGCACGATGAGCCTCAGCACTCCGTGACCCTGCTCTGTGACTTTATGTGGTCGTCTGCTTTGTGGCTGAGTTGCTGCTGTTTCTAAAAACTTCCACTTACAGTTTACCGTGGAATATCTAGCAGAGATTAAATATCACAAACTGACTTATTGCAAAGATGGTTTCCTATGGCAGTACCAAGCTTGAATTCACTGAGCTCTTCAGAACAACCCATTTTTTTCACAAATGTAAACGCAGACTGCATGGTTATGTGCTTGAGTTTATACACCTGTGTCAATGATTTAAGAGGTGTGTCCCAATACTTTTGTCCATGTAGTGTACCTCAGATTGGAGGTATACATTTAGCAGATGCCTCACGAGAAGCACATAATTAAGTAAGCAGAATTCTACTTTTTATTTATCAACAGCGTATAATGTACAAGCCAGAAAAATCTTTTTACTACATCCACAGAAGTGCAAATCATCTTTAAAGGGACACTCCAGTCATTATATATTCTTTAATGCATATAATAGCTGAGAGGTCATTTTAATTGTAGGTGGTGTCCTCCTTGGAAATGCAGAGTCTCCCATATGCATTTGGCCATCCCCAACTTTTTCCCATGCAGAAGATGTATTTAGACAAATACATCTCCTTGCATGTGATATACCTACAGTCAACTCTAGTGCTGGCTTGGTGAACACTGAAGATGGGGGTCTGCCGATTTTTGGGGGGAGTCTGTCAGGGACATTATACTGTCCCTTTAAATATGTCGAAATGCGCTGTGAATTTTTTTTCTATATGTTTAAGATTGGCTGCACAAGGGAAGGACAGGTTAAGAGATTTGTAGGTAATGCAGGATTTAATTGGGAGTCAGTAGGAACTGCAGGCGTCTGCAGGAATCGACACTGTTCATAGTCTCCTCGTGTTGTTTATTTTAAAAATGTTACTATTGGTAGAATTTATGCTTTCGGATTTACAATGAGAACCATCCGTGCATTAACACACTCATAAAACAAATTTGGCCTATGAAAAGTCTACACTGAAGCCAACTCTAAGGAACATGTAAACATTAAAATTACTCATGAAAGAATTCCATTGCCCTTGAGCTACAATCTTAACAAAATGAAGTGAGCTGTAAAGATTGTAGGATTGCCTCGCCCAGACACAATGATCAAAACGCTGAGAATGAAGTCTGCATCTGTTAGCGATGTGTCCCAAGGCAACTTTTAGCTCACATATTTGCGAGTGTTATGATATGGAGAGAAAAGGTGTCCAAGGCTAATTCAGCATGAACTGCTTTATTGGACGAGTGCAGTGTGTCCCTCTGGCCAAGAGATGTCATACACTAAGTCTCAGTTACTGTGGATGGTGAATTTTAACTCATGCTCTGCCTAAAGCAACTGCACTTGCTTGTGCTTTCCCTTTTCAGCCCTACCAGATTTATATTTTCATTCATAAATGAGAGTTTATGTGAAGGTTTGTGTTTAATATATATGTATCTTAAATAAAACAGACAAGTAAATAGTTTATGTATGATAGAAAGGCATATGTCCTTTAGCCCAGGGGCCTTCTCTTGTGCAGACATGATCATGTAATGAAATACCTCCAGGCATTTCAGACAGACTGTTCACAAGGGTACAAGGCAAATGGATGTTCCTTACACACACTGAAGCCATGTTGTTTCTTAGGAAATCATTTTAAAAAGAAGATACCGATCCCTTTCACCCTCATAATCCATGCTGGAAATTATCAGGGTGAAGTTGTGAGAGCTAATTTAGTCTTCATAAAAAGTAAGGCCGGTACTCTTGTTGAGTTGCAAATATGTTGCAGTTTACTGTGTTGTTCCACTTAGAACATTGAGGTACAATTATTGTGATATGCTTTTGGAACAATTTCTGAGACAGACTGATGTGTGTTTTCCATTTCATATTTAGATGTGATTGTGACAGTGCTCCGAATAAGGCCACAGGGTCCCCCTAACCAGCCAGCCAAAACCAAGGCTACACCAGATAAACAGTGCAAATGGAAAATGAGATTGTCTCATTTAATGCCGATTGAAGTCATTAAAGCAGCAGCTAATTACCTGTATGTTAGTTAAAAATCAGTGTTCAGCTAGAATACATGTGATTGGTGGCTGTTGGGTCTATTGATTTAAGTGGGAGCTCAGCTCTCATTGGTTAGATTCAAAGCTTTATTGCGCATACACAGGAAGTGTAGTATGCTTCACGTAGAGGCAGCTGGAGGAAGAGTTAAACAAGAAGTCTCATTTCCAACTCCAGTAACCAAACAGTACATTGAATAAAATGTACTGGAGTTCGTGAAGACACCAGTATGCATTTATATTAGAGTGTAGAGATACGCAAACTCTACCAAAACACATTCATTTGGTTCACTGCTCTACCTTACTGGAAAAACGTGAATCTTCTGCACCTAAACATGTACCAGCTGTGCATTGCAAAGTGGAAGCCCCTGTGTACTGAATATTCTATAAATGTAGTTACTATAAGGTTATATGTTGGAACACAGATACATTCACACACCCAGCACCATGCTGGCAGCACGCATGCACATGCAGTACATTTGTCTTTATAACTGCACATTTACTATTTGTCTTGCTGTAAAATCCAAGCACAGATAATAAAAGGATCGCAGGGACCTTTGTGTTTCCCATGCGTCTGTTAGACTGAGCAAAGCTTTTAGCTCTTACCAGGCGTTTCTGTTGGCCATTTGACAACAGACAGTGTTAGTTAAAAAAGATAACACTTTTTTTCTTGCAAGTCAATTTAAAACTGGTTAGTTGTAGTGTCAGGTAGCAGTTTAGATTTAATGGGACTGGCCTTTTTTTTTCTTTCCTTTTTTTAATAATTTTTTTTAATCTTTCTGGGGAAGCTAAAGGGAGAGTCGCAGAGAGAGTTCTTTGCTTTTCTCAACACAGACCCAGGCTGCCCTCTCAGGATCCCCTGCCAGGATTTCTATCATCTTCTGATCAAATATTAATGTATGATTCTCTGCTTGCTCACTAATCCAAAGCCAATTAATATTATCTGTCAATTATTTACAGATCCTGAGCTGCAGAGGATCTTCCCTGAAGACTTCAGTGACCAGGTTTGGAATGCGTAATTATTTCTTTTTTTTTTTCCTTCCACTAACGTGACACCACATCTCACAACCTCGATACTTCTGGCATCTTTTAATAAATAGAGGTGGATACTAGGTGATATGAAAAGGGAAGGTTTAGCACTAAATAAGATGTCACAGATCATTGCTATATGGTGCCCTGTTATTCGCTGTTATTTATTTTTTCCCCGTTCCCCTCCATGACTTAAGTTGCGCAATCTGCATCCGACAATATTAGCATAGAGTGAAGCAATTGCATTTATACTTCTTTTTTTCTTCATTTTATACTTGCAAGGGAATTATCATGCTGGCAGCAAAGTTATTTACATGCCAGTACATTGGGGGAGGGGGTCTAATTCATTAAAACCGCATATATACATGCGTATTGAAATTCTGTAAAGTCTGTGAAAGACTTCATCTATATCCCATAAAGATCTAATGTCTAGGGATCTTCACACCTTCTGTTTTACCTTATTATGGTTATTGACCAATAAAAAAATGATTACATTTATCAACATTGCATTTGAAGCCGAAGTCACTTTTCTAGTAGCCTTGTGCAAGCACAAATATTAAAGGGACAGTACGTCCCTTACAGCCCCACTAAAGAGAAATACATATTAAAGTACTTTAATACTTTGTTAAGCATCCTTTCATAATGGAAATATATATATATATATATTACTTATGTTAGGGAGAAGCTGCAGCTGCACTCCTGCCTGCCATGTAGCGTGATGAATCTTCCCTCTTGAAGCAGCAAATCAGAGGCAAGAAAGTCTTTCCATTGAAATTAATGGAGCTGACTGGTGGTAATACCATGTGCAAGGAACACATCTCCTACCACAGAATATAACTGGGTGGATTCTGCATAATTCCCCAATGCATTTGCAAGGGGAAAGACCTCTCTGATACATTTGCATTAAAGTGTATGATGGCTGGAATTGTTGGACAATGTTATTCATCTCTCTACCAAGTCCTGTGTACGCCCAGTACTTGCAAAATCTTCCTCCGTTCTCTGCTTTTTCCAGTATTTACAATGTGTGCAGATTCTATAATAACTTCATATGCGTTTCACTGTTTGTAATTTAGGTCCTTTGGGAGGAAAGTGTTATAAAAATAAAATTATTATTACATACTCTAGGGCAAAATTATCTCTTCCACTCAAATCGTTCCGTGCATCCCATCTGTCTTGTTCCTTCTAATGAGCTGGTTTGCGCGTGAAATAAATAAAATAAACACACAAAATATGATCAGATAATTTTTACAAAAAAGGGAACATTTGAAGATTGTGAACTAGTGCTGATCGTTTACAGCGTGAAATCTCAATGCTTAGCCTCTGTCCCTGGCATAAGCTAAGCGTTTTTTTTCCTAGGCATACTTATTTGAAAGTTAGTATTTGTCATGTGATTGTTACGTTTCCACACCGGGATTATAGTGACACTTCATACATTAACAAATGACTTCTATTTCATAATTTACTTTCACAAAATTGTGTTTACTAATAAGCATTATTAAGCAGTTATGTCAACACATAAACGTGATCAACAAATAATATTCTGATTAGGGTTTTGCTTAGTATACATTGATATATACACACCATAACCAAATGCTCTCTTTATGTCGTTCGAGAGGCTTAGTGCCCTGTGCACTGCTAAATTCTGTGTTTTAGGCCTGTGGAACACCAATCTATTGATTTAAATATCTAATATTATAAAGTTGCGCTGAGATGTTTTTAAGAGAGATAACCCATGCAGATCTTGGAAGCTCAGTTTTGAGCGTGGAGAGGTTGTGAGATATTTTCGAGTTTTTAAAGAAAAAATCTGGACACTTTTGATTGTCGTTTATGCCTATAACGTAGATTAACCCTATAAAAACACGCAAGACTCAAGACTTAAATGTTAAATATTTGTGTATGATACTTTGTCTGTACCACTCCAAATGTGAGTGCATAACCTACCATTATTAAAGGGCCATAAAATGGAATAACATTACTACACTATATTTTTTTCATTGTGTTTGTTTAATTTTTGGTTTATTACGCATGCAGAGAATTTGGAATTCTTTTGGAATATAAATTGTGTGAAAGGTTGGGTACAGATTGATTATCAGACAAATCACCAAAGCACACACTATCACTCTGCTCTTTTTCCATATTTAGTTGCTGCTGGTGTTTGGTAGGATAGCTGTTCTCGCAAAGTTGGAGCAATAGCATTGTCCAAAATGTCTTGGCATGTTGAAGGGGACATACTAATACATTTTGGACAATGCTGTGCCTCTAACTTTGTAGGAACAATTTTGGGGGAAGGCACTTTTCTAGTCCAGCATGATTGTGCCACTGTGCACAAAGCAAGGTCCATAAAGACATGGTTGGCTGAGTTTGGGGCGGAACTTGACTGTCCGCACAGGGCCCTGACCTTCATGCCATCGAACACCTTTGGAATATGAACTGGAAAGGAGATTGCGAGCCAGGGCTTTTCTGCCAAGAACGCGTAAAATTCCTACGGAAACACTGCAGAATCTTGGGGACAATCGTTCTCAGAAGAGTGGAAGCTGTTATAGCTGCAAAGAGGGACTAACTACATATTAATGGCTATGATTTCAGAATGCAATATCATAAAAGTCCCCGTTGGTGTAATGGCCAGGTGTCCCAATACTTTTGCCCATATAGTGTATAATAATTACTTCAGCAATTCTAGCAGTTTTAAGCTAGAAGTCTTCAAGCTTCTGTAACTATGTTTATTTTTTAAATTACATCATCGTGTTGGCAAATCTGTCTAAATGATGCGTGTGTCTCTGGAATGGGAGCTCAATGCTGCCCTCCAAACCAGAATTCTTTTGGGAAAATCAGGGGCCAAAATGATGAGCTCAACTTGCAGATCATTGCCTGTCAGCTAGGGATGATGGGTTCTCCCACTGTAATAAACATGAACACACACACACACACACACACATGCTAGTCACACAAGAAATGCTGTTTCTTTTCATTATGCATGTTGTAAGGGCTATCCCTGACTTGAAATAAGACCTGTGAGATAAGAGGAAGACAAAAGCAGGACACATGAAATTTGAATGCTTGTGTAGTGTGTATCTGTGAACTGAAGCTTGTCAGTGGTTTATTGCTAGCGACTATTTGTACATTACAGTAAAAGAATCTGTCAGAAATTATTGAGGCTTAGAGATTCAGAAAGAGAGAAGAGGAGAGAAAAGGCGTGTAGATTGACATCTGCGACTAGATAATAATGGGCAGCCGTCCCTGCTCCCCTCCAGCCACAAAGCCAACCTCGTTCTTCTGGAGGAACAAGGAATAAAAAGAAAGAGGAGTGATGAAAGAGTGTTACAAATCCACAGAGCTACAGACATGTTATAGTTGGGCCAGTTGTCTGCGTTCTACCGTAATCCATTTAGATCTTCTTTGTCTTAATTGTCTGCTAAAGACAAATGGGCAGTAGAAGTTCGTTAGCCTCATCTCGTTTTGCTGAGGCAGAATGAAACACGAAGAAACCCTTTTTTGGAAAATCGAGTTGAGAGCATTTATTAAAATATGTCTTTCTCATTATTTCATCCCTCTCAGCTCCGACTGATCTCAGGGTTTCATGAAATATGTAATCTGAAATGTAAATAGGGGTTTGATGCAAAACTGAAGAAGTAATGAGCAAGCCAGCTTGCGGCAACGGCCTTGCTAACAATTCAGATTTTGTTTCATGGTCTCACCTAATTTTGCTTTTGACCACAAATGTATTCAGTTTAACCATGAAACAGCTGGAGACATGTAGTTCAGAATCAGCGATAGCCGAGATTTCAGAAGTTGCAAAAGAAAACATTGACATGTGTATAGATATAGTATCTCGGAGCCAGTGGAACTTAGGGATAAGTGAAAAGGTCAGGAGAAATACAACCCAGTCTTACTATTGCTGTGCAGTTCATGTATTCACACATTACTTATAGTTTTCATTTTTTACGTTATAAAGTCTGTTTTTCTTCTCTAATAACCAACTTTATTTTGGAAGTACGGCATTGCAACTTGGCTACGTCCTTAAATTTAGCAAGCTATTTTGTACATCCCATACAGTAAACAGTGAGAACAATTTATAAGATCATTTTAAACAGTGGTTTTCAAAATGAAATACTTTGGATTATAATACACCATATGGGGACACCTGGACATCTCATTCCAAAACATTCATATGGAGTTGCCTCCTCCTTTTGTGGTTTAAAAATATTAAAAAAAACAACTCTAAGATTTTGGAGTGTTTTTGTGGGAATTTGTACCCATGCAGCCAAAATTTGCGAGGTCAGACACTGATGTTGGACAAGAAGGCCTGACTTGAATTGGTGTTCCAGTTCATCAAGGTATTTAATGGGGTTGAGGTCAGAGCTCTTTGCAGACCACATTAGTTCCTCCACACCTAATTTATCAAACCATGTCTTTATGGACCATGTTTTGTGCACTAGGAGAACAGTCATGCTGGAATATAAAAAGGCATTCCCCAAACTGTTACCACAAAGTTGGAAGCATAAAATTGTCTAAAATATATTTCAATGATGTAGCATTAATATTACCTTTCACTGGAACTAAAGGGCCTAAACCCTAAAAACAGTCCCATACCATTATGCCACTTGGCATTGTTCATAGTGATCTTTGGCTTGTGTGCAGCTGCTGGGCCACGGAAACCCATCTCATAAAGCTCCGACTCACAATGCTTGTGCCGATGTTGCTTCCAGAGGCAGTTTGGATGGGTGCACCAGCTCCATGGTAAGCCATACAGGCATGTTAGGATTACACAGGGCTTGCCAAGATTGGAGAACCTTGACTTAGTGGTGGGCTAAGCAATATGTGGCCATACAATGTCACTGAATTCCCAATAATTATATATATATATACATTTTTTACATAGCATTTACATCATGTGTCTGCTGGGTGCATGTTCATTCTTTGCTCTGTGGTTTCTACACATTCATTATTTCACAATTACCCCAAATTCTTCATGTTTAAGCTTTTTAGGTGTGTTTTGCTTTTTGTCTACATTCTGTAAAAAAAATGTATGGGCCACTGCAAAAGTTGCAAAAGAATCACCACCAGTCAATTTATTTTATTCAGCAAGATCCTTTAACAGTAAAAATATCAATTATGTTTTATGTGAGAAATATTTAAGATCTATCTAGGTAATTGTCATAAGACTGTAAGTTTATCAGCAGGGCATGTATAATCCCACCATTCTAAGTAGGAACTTTGAAAGTGCCAATTTAATTGTAAGCTCACAGGCAGATCCATCTAACTTGGTGTAAAGCAGCCCCTTCATTTCCTTTTCTCATCAACATTCTGGTTGAGATTGATTGAACTTAAAGGCATATTAGTCTGTTTTACATTTAATGGGATTTTATACATTTGATGTACTTTTTTTCTTTTACTTAGAGGTTCATTGTTAGTGGGGGAATCACAAATTAACAGGAATGAGATATTATTTTTCCTGTTTTCATTTCACAACAGATCAATTGACAACAAGCTGCACTGCCACGCTTAATGAGAGATACCTTGTTGGCTCCTGGTGTCCGATTTACAAACTAAGGGTGTAAAATGAGCAGCCAGTCAGCATATGTACCAACCAATGTCATATGTGGCTCCTCCCACAATATGTGGGTGTTGTCATGACTGGGCCATCTGCCCATTGATACCCTTTCTGCTCCCCTTTCTCAATTGTGGGCATTGTGCGTGGCAATCTTCTGGCTGACCTGACAATTGGGAGATTTACTCCTACAGCAGATACTTGAAACATGACTGGTCTTTGGGCTTCCTGCAACTATGAGTGAAAGAATCAGGGCATGATGCATGCAATAACACTATATCCTAAGCTGTAGGTAGTGTACATATTTTTAATGCAAATATGTTTTTCAAAAAGTAACTTGTGATTTATTATTACCCCATATAAGTGTTTTTTTGCACTGCTGATTTATAGTCTTAATATTGATTTTTTTTTAATGTTAAATATACATTTAATCTCATGGGTTCAGAAAAGTTATTCCAACAATAACAACAAGCATCTTGGCAACTGCTCACTGGAATACTGTGTCATTATGTTGGACAAGTTCCAGGCCAATTTTGTGTGGTTATAGCAGCCATCATATAATGCTCAGTATTTAACACCACCGAGTTACTTTTGTTATTACCAAACTTTGTTAGAATATTCTATACATTTAAAAAAATATTGCTCTCGATGATTCAAATATTGATATTAGTTTAATAATTTAAAAATAAACCATACAAAGCCATAGTGTGTAAATTCTAGGAATGTAAATAAACTCAAACATGCTTCTGGGATGTATAGTATGATTTCATGCAGTTGTGTTTCTATTACATGTAATAGTGTTATCATAAACCTGACGTCAAGTCTTAAAGAATAGAGGAATGTTCTACAGATTGTGCCACAGTCTCAACATTTCCGGAGACTGACGCAGTATATATATTTGGGGCGTGGTTTGTGGCAGGCTTGTGGTGGGATTGGAGACAGGACCGGTGCAGGACAATTAAAAAATTGTGTTTTGTAGCCATCTCACACATGTTTGTAATTGTCATAACCTTGCACACTGCTTTTGTAGGTCATGGGATGGCCATGTGGGAGATGTATTTAAGGTCTATGCCGCAGCCACATAGACTTCAATTGTTTCTGTAACATGTCTAGTGGGGTCTTCCAATCTCCCTGACAGACACATCACTTCCTCACTTCATTATTAATTATAAGGGGCCAATACTGGCAAGCTTCTCTAGCAAGAAGTGTTGCGTTGGCCCTGTATAATGCATACTTCAATGAGTTTTTAGTGCATTTTGTACTGTACAATTGCGTTCAAAGATGTCCCAGAAAGGACATGAGCCCAGACTGACCAGATGTCAAAACAGGAAAAATGTACGTCTCCCAAATATGGCCTTTTACCTCCCAAACTACCCAACAAATCCATGCATGGGTGGTATCACTGTATTCAGGAGATGTTGCTGAACAACTTGGGGGTGTTTGACAGTGACATATACCAAGAGCTGTAAATTCCTACCTAAGATGTAATGTGGGTAGAAAAAAACACACAAATTCTACCACCAGCCTTTGTCGAAATTTGTGGTAGTAAAGTGCATGGAAAGAATTAAAATATTAGCATTTGAAATGCCCTGGGGTGTCTGCTTTTCAAAAATGTGGTTTGAATAGGCTAATTGAATTGGCTGGCTTCAAAGATTTTCCAAATAGGACATGGGACGGGATTACTAGTTTTGGGGAAAAAAAGGTTTTGAAATAGCAAAACTCTACTTGTACTTATTAGCTTTTGTAGATGAGGGACATATTTTTCAAAAAATCGTGAGTGGGTTTTTTTTGCAATTTTTCACTATTTTATTATTATTTTTTATTATTATTATTATTTTATTATTATTAGATAAAATGGTATCTAAAGAAAGACTTAAATTGTGTGGGTACACTAAACGAGAGAGAAGAAAATGACTGCTAAACAGTGGCACGGCAAAAATGCCAACAGCCTTAGTGACAAAGGCTACCAAAAGAAAAAACACCCCATTCCTTAAGGGGTTAATAATTTAATTATTTTTACTCTTTGCAGGTTTTCTTAATGATTCAGGGGTTTGAACTTTTGAAATATTTCTTGTGCGTTGGACAAATCATTTTGCTGCCTGGAGCCTTATCTCCACTTCCTTACATATGTGTATGTATATTCAAATGTGTAAAGTCAAGGGTGGGAACGTGGGTGCCGTGATGACAAAAAGTCTCCCAAGTTAAAGGTGCTGCTCCACTTAGAAGATGTCATTTTAGTATTTTCTTTTGAATGTTTAGTCATGTAAAAAAGAAAGACAGAAACTTTTAAGAAGCCTTTTCCATGGCGGCAACCTATCAGTGCCTGCTTTTGTGTCACATGACAGATGCTCCTGGCAAAACTATAATAAGTTGCTTCTTTTTGAGCACTACAGTATCTACCAACAGAGTTTAACGTTAGACCGCCTGCCTTCTTCTTCATGGCTTATTCAGTGTTCTGTATTGGCCCAAATCTGTCACCCCGATCATAAAATCCTAAAATAAAAAAATGATATTATAATTACTTGAATATTGGTTTTACAATCACAAATTTGGAAGAAAATGTGTTATATTCATATCTATACAGTCATTGCTGTGCACGTTATACCATTTTAAATATATATAAATATGACGGAGAAGAGCATGTATTGCGAAATAAGTAAGGTACCCAGGATACATTTGGTAGCAGGTGATTTCTTTTATTAGTGTACCACGAATCTGTCTATGTGAGAGCCGATCCTCCGTAAGGACCTATATCTTACTGACTAACATTTATTCAGTTTAGACAATATGCTCATCAGTATAACAGTCATATAGCACTGATTATGATTTGTACAGGGCTAACATTCCAAGTAAATTGGGAACAAAATGGATAATTCATATTTATATTTATCAATAAACTTGATTTGATTAGAATTCCACTGCATGTATTACTTTTAATTGTGGATGGGTATGAGAGCAAAGTACTGATAATGTTTCTCTTTTGATGCAGCAATTTAATAAAGAAAATATTGTAAAATTTCCTCTTTTATGCACCAAGGGACTTCAAAAAGTAAACCATTTTCATTGCGCATTAGACAAACAGAAGGTAAATGCATCCAAACCGATTGCATATTATAATCTTTAAGAATTGCTAAATGTGTCAATGTACCAGTACTTGTGGCAAAATACAAAAATCAACGCATAAGTGCTGGATATGTAGTCTGTAGAATGTTAAAAAGCGTGTTTTTAACTCCTTCAGCTTTGTAATGATTTTACATTTTGATCTGCTATCGCTAATGGTCACATCTGAAGGTTTTATACTGTGTCTTTCCTGCCCTCTTATTTTAGCTTATATAAACTGTGAAGAACAGGTTCCTTATTTTAGCATTAGAACTTCCAAGCTTTCTCTTTAACAGCCTTTAATTTCTTACTTGTGTCTGTGACATAGCCTGTGGCAGTGAAGGCTCATGTGAATCTGCCATCCTTTTGGGATGAAAGAGACCGGCAGCTGGAAACTCAGCAGCTACATCTAGCTGTCTACCTAGAGTAGGCCTTGATTTTTAAGTTTATCTAAACAAGCTCCACTAATCCCAACTATCTAGGGGGATGCGCTGTCAAAACAAGCAGCATGGCCCTAAGGCAAACCAAAACCATACAGAAATCAAGGCAAGGATTTCCAAAGCAGCAGACTGGAGGGGCCGTGCACCTCCCATCCCTCCCTTGAAAGAAAGGGGACGAGAGGTGGAATTTGCATAATGCCTTTTCATGGGGAACTTTTGGATGGCTGACAGCAGTTCAGCTTATAGGTCTGCAGCCACAATACACAGTATGTAGGGGATCTCTTGAATGACCTGACCATATTGTGTGCATGCCACAAAAAAAGCTTAAGCACATCCAAGCGAGAGAGGGTGAATGGGACCCCGCTATTGTTTGACATCTGCTCTACCTCTCGTTAGTTTTGTTCGGTACTATTCTGTGTGGACTTTGGAGAAATCTAAGACCAGCTAACATGAATCCTATAATCTTTCTTCTGAATATTTATGCAATCTCTAAGCTGTCCCTCTCCTTCCTCTCCTTTCCTTGTTCCCCCCACCCTCCCTCATTGAAATGAGACCACCATTTGAAAAGCTAAATAAATGTTTGTTTGTGAGTGTTTGGGAAAGATTTACCTTAATTGTCCTCCCTTCTGAACCGATCAGTCTTTTTCTCAGTTGGATTTGTTGTCCCTGTACATTCTCTTCATTTTCACATATTACCCCTTATGATTTGAGGGGCTGGCCATTCATTAGTAAATGGGAAAAATCTAATATTGTTTGCCTCATCTAATTTTACAATTCATGGCATCTTAAAATTCCTTTTTAAAGCAGTTTTCTTTATTTCTTTAACCACCTGTTTCCAAGTTAGCCAACATCACAGCTATAATGTCAAAAGGATGTGCTCTAAATGATTACTAATATCATGAATCTACTACATAAAATAATCCAAAACAGCTACTTAATTAGTAAAAGAGTTCATATAATTATTGCATATAATTACGTGGCTAGTAATAGTCTTTTATGAGATTTTTCATGATGATGTCATTTTGTAATTTAGCAATGCAAGTGTGAATCCTATCCCTGTTGCTTTTCTTCAACATTCATTGTTAGGTGTTCCCAAAGGCATCTTGGTTCTGTTCCAGTTAGACAAATATTATTTGCACGCTTTAGAATGTTAAACAAATAAACCTTAGCAGATCTGCCATTTTATTGGTTCCTTAACACAGAAATCTTAAGAAGCATTTCCGGTTTCTATGGTAACTTATCAGTGCTTTGCTTTGTGTCTGCAGAGTTCTGATGCATAAGGAATTCTCTGAAAGCAGACCACTGTATGTGCACATTATGACGTTGCACCATATCTTTGCTTGATGAGGGTTCCTTATATTTAAAGCTATTCAGTTAACCAACAATTGTGTGCAGGCTTTTTCATGAAAGCCTCTCTCACACTTCGCATATTTTATGAAAGAAGCACCAGCACGCGTAGCAAGCTATAACGCCAAACTGAAGATAGACCACGATCAATGCCATAGTCAGGCATCTGCAGACCTTGTTTAGAATTTGCATCATTGTCCATCAGGAGATTTGTATCCAATTATATGAAAACTATGTGATGTGAAAACAAGATACTAGATGAGAGACCTCAGAATCCTCCCAAATAAATGCAATAACTCCATGTATACAGGGGGGGTTCATGCTGTTTTTGTGACCTTCTGGTGTAATCTTACAACACATGGCCATGGATCAATAGCTGATATGCGCACTTTATTCAGCAGTATTTTTTTCTCAGAAACACATATTTTGATTACCATTAGCTGCCACTAAAAAGTAGGTTCTTACTAATTTCGTATCTACTGGTACAATCACCGATATATGGTTATAGGGAGCAGTGATTTTTAGCAGTGATGTTTAATCAGAGATTTGTGAAATGAACTGCCTTCCTGTGTACATAATACTTTTAAAACACAACTTTTAATGATTTATTTTTTACTTACAATAATACACAGGGTATCCACACACAATACACAGTTGTTTTTTATCTTTTTTTTTGCTCTTTAATATTGTTAAAGTGTTGAAGAGAATCTACTAACTTGATTTGGGGGAGAGGTAGGAGAACGGGTTAAATGCATCTATGAGCATTTAGTAAATATGTACAAAATATTTTTGACCACTGGGGAGCTAGTTAATTCCTGCTATGTTTGAGGATAATTCTGCCATTTCCTTTTCCCAGATTAACCTCAAAGAAAACTAATTAGTGTGCTTTTCTGTAAGACTTGCTTCCCCTTTGGCATCGCAGTGGTTAATGATAGACTGGCTAAGATAAAGCACTTTTTAATACACATGGAACAGATCAATAAGGATTTCGCCAGACAAGCAGCAAGATCCCAAAGGGGAGGACTGTGACTGCAAGCTTTTTTTAATTTTTATTTATTTATTCGGCACAAAGTGTACGACAATTCCCCACTGACCCATTGTTGGAACTAATGTTATCGCCTCCTAAATCAGGCCTTGTCTATTTCAAGCACCAGGTACGCAAAAAATATATAATTTAACTGGGTGTGAATGTAGGATATGGGCGTTCTCAGCTGGGATGCTGTAATTAAAATCGTACTCTAGTCCGGTGCCCTCAGGAGTCGGGATACTATTATACCCTAAACCAATTGAATTATGGTTCTTTATTATTTAAATTAAGAAGATTTTTTTTTAAAGGAAACTTTTTTTTCTATTTACAGGCTTTCCTCTTTCCCCCTAACTGCTGCTGCTTTTCATTTTCCTCGTCTTTTCTGTCTTTGCCCACCTCTTTCTTTCATTCCCATGTTAATATTATAAAGAATAAACCTATGTCTTTTAGGGCATATGGAATATTTATCTTACTCTCATCTCTTGTAGTGAGCACTGGTAAGATAGTTTTTAACCATTTGGTTAATATTCTAAGTAGAAGCAGCAACAAAAAAACAATATTATGTGACATATGGAATATGCAACGCATGCTGCTTTTCATGCTGCTGCAGTGATTCAAGGATTTGAGAAAAAAATATAAATATTTATATTGTAAGCTCCCCAGGGCAAGGATTTCTTTTCATATTGTCTGTTTTAATGTTGCGCTGGAATGAGTTTGTGTTCTATAGGCTTCCGTAATGCTTTGCGTGTATTAATGCCCCACGACAGCCTGTATGCCAGCCTCATACACCCAGTGTACAGTAAAGAGCATTCCACCAACAGGCCATGTGCGCCCTCAAACATACAGAATTAAGCCCAGATCACAAGCACGTATGGTAATTACGAGTACATTTCCAAGCAGTGCATTTTTAGTAGTATTTGTTTAAATTATTTTTACTACTTGGCCTTAGTTTTTCTTTTTTTTTTCTGTTTTATGCTATAATTGTGTGCCAAGCAATGTATTTGGCAATTGTATCTCTGTAACATAAGAACAGACAAATGATATTCTTTTAAGGACCTGTATCACTTAAATCGTTACACTTGAATCGTTACACTTTTTAATGTTTTGGTTGTTACTTTTTATAAATATTAAAGTACCCAAATCCCTCCATTCTTTGTCAAGTGTCTCTATGAAGAAACACTGCGGATCCGCTTGTCTTCTATGCTTTCATATTCTGGCATTCTAAGTTGTCCAGGCTTACGTGAAAGTGTTGCCCAGTGAATACCATTTAAAAAAACACCTATTTAACGCATAAATATTGGGGATTCCGTCACACTACATGGCCAAATATTGCTTAGCCCACCACTATGTCAAAGTACTAGCCTGCATCGCATAAGTCAATGGCAGCGAGCTGGGGTTGAGCCCAGCCTCGCGGGGTTGCATACACTGGGGTGGATGTGTAAATGGTGTAAATGCGCTCTTGTGCTCACGTGCATGAAAATTCCTGTGCGCTCAAGCAGCATTCTCAGCTCAATAGGTTCATTCGCTAAACGGGATGTCCTGTAGCTGGCTGCTCAGTTCTTACTCAGGCAGGGACAACGAAAAATCATTAAAAATATTGGCCGCTTTTTTTTGTAACATTTACTCTCACTTCAGAAAGGAAACACCTAGATGCCTAACTATGTAACTTGCTTCGACTTCATGCTTTTGCTTTTCCGCTTGCAGTGTATAATTAAAGTAATTTAGAAAAATGTCCTTGAACGGAACAATAAATGTGCTATCATTTGATTGCAATCAAAAATGTACAAAAATGTTAATTTTAATCAGATGTAGGATAATCATTGTTGTTGAAATGTTATATTGTAAATTTAACATTGGCGTAAGAAATAACCAAACATTGTAATATATATATATATATTATATATATTTATATATATATATATATATATATATATATATATATATATATATATATTATACCTTAGTATCCCCTTATAGGTTTGTGGTTGAAAGCACACGCAAAGAAGTGGTGGCAAGTAGACAGCTGAACCTTAACAACCCTTTTAAGTTCTACTTTTAAAAAGACGGCTGAGCTGCAAGAAACTGATTTATTTGGGAATTCAATTTAGAAGCCGAGCGCAGCAAAAAATGTAGTTACACATAAGCTTAGTATGTTCAGTACATATATATGCATTCACAAAAACTAAGACTAAAAGCAGAAAGTGTGGAATCATTTGCACAATGAAGTATTTTTCTTAAATTGAATTTGGGCATGGCAACCTTTTACAGGTTTTTAAAGTTTTTAAATGCCTTTTTATATCATATTATGTGACATGGATGTCCCCCTGACGATCCTATAAATCTTCTGTCAGAGTAAGGCATAATTCATTACAGCAGGGCTTGTTGTAGGGTGTCTTGTCCAAAGAGCTATGCCAGTGTTCATGAACAGCATTTGTCATTGTGCTTTCAGTCCTCCTACTCCTACTGAAGAATACAAGACATTTTCCTCATTACTGCAGGTCCCAATTAACGGCACAAAACGAAGCCTTTTAGGTTTGGCTGTCTGGTTCCCAGAGAGAAAAAAAAGTCACAGAACAAAAATTCGGTGTGTGTGTGTGTATATATGTATATATGTATGTGTGTATATATATAATATATATATATATATAATTACTGTTCAAAAGTGTTAGGCAATTGTATAAAAGAAAGAATGCTTGCAAAATTAGACATGTTAATATTTTTATCATTTAACAAAACGCAAAGTGAATGATCAGATAAAAAATAGAAATCAAATCAATATTTCATGTGACCACCCTTTGCCTTCCAAACAGCATCAATTCCTTTAGGTACGCTTGCACAAAACATATGTATATAAATGAGTGTATATATGAGTGCAGTTATAGGTATTTTTTCTTCTGTGCAGCTCCCTCCATCTTCATACCTCTGGTTGTAGAGAGGGAAATCGCTGCACCTAGAAGTACTCATTTTGTGAATTTCTAAATAATCAGCAGCAGTAGCACCTGGGCATTTATAGACAGAGTGCAAGAGGATTGGACTAGATATATAGTCCTTGATCCTGTTTAATATTTAGTAAAGCTTTATGCCTGTGAATGTTAAAATCCCCTTTGCTGTCTCCACCGGGTATAGTGTGTGAGTTTAGAACAGCACTGGCACAGGTAAGCCTCTTTTCACAAGACTTCTGCATTGGCATAAAAAGTATGTGATGGGCCATACCAAAGTATGTGATGGGCCATACCAAAAAGCAGACTAGACAGGGGCTCCTACATTTACTTCTTAAACATTAAGTTGATAGAAATCTGTTCCCAGGGGATAATCCTTGGGCTACAGTAGTTGCCGTAAGAACATTTTCAACATCATTGCAAAATGAGGCAGAAAAACAGAAAAGTTCCAAGTTTTTTTTACCATATCCAGAAATTGGGAAGTTGCAAAGGATCCATTTGAAGAACTTGAGGTGAGAGAAAGTTCCCTCACCCTATTATAAACCTTGCAGGTATGGCATGGTTCACCTAATGTATCCGTTTGTCTTAGTCTGTCCAGCTGTTGTAGCTTCAGAAGAGTAGAGATTCAGGTGGATAGGTTGATAGAGGTTAGCTGGCCATGGCTTGTAAAGACAAGTTATTGAAACCTTGCTTGTTAAAAAGACAACTGGCAAAATATTTTGGGTAAATATGTAACAAACTATATAAGTGGTATTCAAAAAGAGTCGGCTCCAATCACCATTGAAATCTCAACCATGCCTTTCAGCTGTAAGACCTTCAACCGAGTACCCTTCAGATTAAGACTGAAACATTGGGGTCTCTTAGCTGTGAATTTCCAACAATCTAAGGAATCCGAAACAGGCCTTACTTTGTTTTGCCCCAGTGGGGCTTAAAGTTAGACCTGACTGTTTTAATCAGACTTTTTCTTAAATATTGGTATCACCGATGACAGAAATTGGGGGAACTGCACAATGTCTCTGTGGCTTTAAACTTTCTCATTGAGAAAACAGCTTGTTGGATTAGCTGCAAAAGCAATCATCTTTTCGCTGACATTAAATCTGCAGTGTTGCTTGCTTGGTCATTTTAATTGCATTTTCTTTGGATATAATTGTCAGAAGATGCTTGGTTGTCAAAACCTACATGCATTTTTGCTTCGGTATCTGTCTCTTTTTCCTCAGCTGCTTTGCTTAGCTCTCAACTGTGCTGCGGTAAAGGCAAGAATAATGTAAAGGGAGAGTTTTCTTGAAATACTGAAGATGTTTAGAAGCCATGCCCACCGCTGATCTTAATACTTAGCTTTGTATGAAAACTCTATGTTCCAAGATTCTCCGTACACATTGATTCAGCATCTGTCATCACAGTGAATCCTTGACCATGTGTAAATCAATGGAGATTATTCACTAAAGGTTGTGGATTGAACCCTTTTACTTCATTACTTGTTATGGCCAGGACTATCACGTTTCTCCAGGAAGAAGTGCCTAACTGGCCCTGTGTAATGCATGATTTAGTGCTGTCAAGTAGCTGGACTCTCTTGTCTACTGTCAGTTTAGTGAATAGAACCCAATAATTCATGAAAAGTAATTTTCAAAATATATCCTAAAAGGCAGAAGAGCTACATTGTGCCAATTTTTATATCTGTATTTCTTGAATATTAGCCTCTGTCTGGCCACCTTTTTCCTGCCATCGTTAGAATAATTTTTTTCCACCTATTAAATCTTAAGTTTCTGATGAAGTAATGCAGAACTAAGTTGCCTGGATGTGTTATTTATTAAAAAACCTATAGCAGTAGCTGCTTACTGGCGCACACCTGTTGAGATTTGCTTCCTACAATGTTTCGTTCTCATAACTACTGTTACATTTGTTTATTAATATCCAATTTTTTTAAATGTTTGGCGATACTGTGTATCTGCAATGGCCAATTTCTTCCTTATAGAGATTTGTTTCTTGTAAGTTGGAGTTTTTATATCAGAAAATTGCTTTTAATGAACAAAAGAATCAATATCAAATGTATCAATGTAAAGTGCAGCGTTCAAGCTGAGTCCCAAGGGTATAGATCTCCCCATGTCACCGATGTGTTGGGACGGTTGCCACCTGCCTTCTTGTCCCAAGGTTGCAGCCGTCCTATAATCAAATCACGCCTGACATTTGGAAGGCTTGATGTAGCTGAACTAAATCCGTCCCCACTCAATATATTTAAGACACAGGTTATTGGCAATAACACTGACACTCATTGATTACGTTTTGCTTGTTGGTTACAGCTTCTGTAGTAAATGAGACAGAAGTTCAGTGATCAGACATCGTGTGTCACATGGACGTCATGAAGCAGACATTCCCGCTTATTAACATTTTAAATACTATAGTGCTTTATTTCATTTTCCTATAATCAGGGCAGAGATCACAGCTTTTTTCTCTAAGTAGATGCCTGATATAAACATATTCCAGCTTAAGCTCAGCTGTGTCACACAGAGGGTCAGTAACACCCAGATGCCATAAGACACAAAGGGATTTATTTACTAAAGTGAGAGTTTTCAAGATGGTTAGCAGTAGTGTTGGGGTTTTAACTTCCTCACTTTGTTATTCATTATGAAGGACCAACACTGGCAGAGACGTTGAAGAAATCTTATGTGACTATACATAAAACAGGGCCATCCCAGCTCTTCTTTCAGTATTCTACATTTGGGCTACACAAGGGAAAGAGGAGTTTTATTCCAGCAGCGATCAGGGAGGAAAGTTGTATAAAATAGCAGATAAGGAGCAGTGAAGATTGGAAGTTGTCAAGAGAAGGCATGGTGGCCTGGTTGAGGCATGAAGCTAAACATCTGGCTGATTACACAGTCATTCCTTTCACTAAGTACATGCAGCCTGTGCACTTACCCCAACCAAGCAAAGCAGGCATATGTAGTGGGAGGACAATTTATGAGATAGTTTATCCCCACTGATAAAAAGTAAGTGGGGAAGTCAGGACAGGTCAGTCTTAGTAAGTTGAGGTTCAACGTAACATTAATAGTTACTAGGCTTACCATGCTTTGTAAATATTGGAACCAGGAAAGGTTAATATGGTGAAATGTGCTATGAATCTTAATCGTTTCCGCTTCATCAAACTGTTTATTAGATTGATATTGCTTGTTTTGGGAACAATAGAGGCAGTTTGACAATAAATGAAGTGAGAAGCATCAGTTCACTTACCATTGATAATTCATTATTTGCAACTAGAAAAGAGATCCCGGTGCAAGCTGATGTTTAATTTATTATACAGGCCCTACTTTGCTCTAGGCGTGTCTTGGTTCAGCTTTGATCAGCATTATTTGCATTTCCCCCCACCCACTCGAGAATAAATAATTATCTGGTTATAACCTGCTGTTCAGCCAGCCCTGCTTAAAGAATAGACAACCAGTCTGACATGATTATACCACATGGACATTTAGTAACGGTTTATTAACATTTGGTATTAATTACAGAACACCATAGTAAGCGGAGGCAATTCCTGTGTCTTTGTAATTCAGAAAAGAATGCCAGCTGTGGTACCGGATTCTTTTGGGTCATTATCTGAAACTTTGTCTACAAAATGCCATCTCCCTTTATTTTTACGATGGAAATATACTCTATTCTATATGCTCTTGCATCATAGTTTCTGCTTGCAACTCTGACATTTTTAAGAAGCTTTGTGGCCCTCAAAAAGTTATACTAGCAAAATTATATAAAGATTTTGAAGAGGGAAGTATTTTTCTCAAAAGAAATGTTTAAATAGGAAAAACACTAAGAGGGTGGTAAATAAGTGGATGTGGTAAACGTTAATGCACTAAGATAATTTAAACATGTATGGGATGAATATAAAACAAGATGTATTTAGGTTTCTACAGCAGATTCTGTGTGTCGATGTGTGTGTTTATTATGCGAACAGGAAAAAACCTGATTAGAATAAATTCTAAAGCACTAGGGTCAGTCCAAAAGTCTTCAAACAGGGCCGGTCCAACTTGGACAGAGGCAGGAACGCTGTAGTGTCGCGTGATACAATGTTATGTGACCCTACAGCAAAAGCACAGCTGCCAGCTCTGTGTGTGAACATCTATTAAACAACAAGGTAAAGAAGTAAGTGAATGACTGGCTGTGTTAAAGCGAGTGTGTGTGTAAATGTATGTGCGAGTGCGTATATTAGTTATGGGGGACCAGGGGCTGATGGCTTTAGCTACCTTCAGGCCAGAAGGTACCAGCCCTGATAGAAAAGGAAACTTGTGTTTTTTTAAAAAACTGTTAATTTGTGTATATTGTCACTCATTTGTGAATGAGGTTTTTTTTTAGGTTCCCGCTTTTTTTTTTTTACTGTATGTTCCAAAAATCTGCTATTAATAAAATAAATGGTATCGGAAGATTTTTCTGATATGTGAAGCCGTGTTGTGGTTTTGCCCGGGGTGTCTGTGTGACACATTGCTCTAGTGACGTGCGGGTACATTCCCAGGGCCCTGGTTTCTAGGTAACCGACACTAGAGCTGGCAGCTGGAAGGGGACGGTTTCACTTTCCCGCACCCCATATGCTCTGGTTGTCCCTGGAGGAGTGATCTCTATGCAGATTTCTCCTTCGGCCTCTCACTGTCTGCGTTCTCAACCTATCCTCTGATTAATTCCTGAGTGTACGTCCTCGGTGTTTGTAACAGAGGTGGAGGATTAGCAGGTCCTGGTGGTTTCTGAAATGGGAGATTCTTTCAGTATATCCCACTGCTACATTATTACGCTTTTCTTTGCCAGGAACTTCCTGTTTTAAATGCTTCTCTTAGTGAAAAGATCGAGGCAATTTGGACCATATTAGTCAGGTCAAGGCTCGAGATGTTCTGTATTCTGAGTTTATAGAGTATTCAGTAGAATTGAACTATTGTTGTTTTTTAACTTTATTTGTTTTTTTTCTTAGAATCCCTTTCATTTCTTCATATAAACTTGCCTTTTATCTTTATAGGGGGTAGTATACTGTAGTAATATCTAATGCAGATATGAGTGATCCATTATTTGAAATATCACTGATGCCTCTTTCTCTCTTCACAGGATGTCCTTCAGACTGTCGCCAAGTTTTGTTTCCCGTTCTGCATGGACAGGTAGCATTTGGCTTTTTCGTTTTTGAAAACTTGGGCAATAACTGTGTTTTCCTATATGAGGAAATATATTGTGTACAGAATCTCTATCTTGACATGAACTGGGCCCACCAGTTGAATAATTGACTTTTACTCGCCCAGCTATATATGTTCTTATCTAAATGTATACCTTCAGAACCTTTTCTGTCTACAGTAACAAAATGGAACAAAGCACTTTTTAGGTGCCATTTTAGTTGCCTGGAAACATTTTTAGATGCCATTTTTAAGCCCCCCTAAGAGCTAAACCGTAACTATTTTAATAAATAAAGAAAATCACATGTTAAAAAGATCTACAAAGATAGCCTGAGATGATTTATAATAGTCATATAGAAAAGGATTATTTATAATATAAGGAAAGTACGAGGAAAATTAAAATGTAAAAATCCAAATAACAGTGTACGTATTCAGTGCTAATTTTTTTTAAAAATGTTGGATCTATGTTGAATGATTACTTCTGTCATTGTTACTGTTCTATCCCCCCAAAAATAAAGTACTTACGTTGAAGCAGCTAGTCAGTGGCAAGAAATAACTGGGAGCACGTTCTACCGCTTGGGTATCATAATCATTAAAGGTATAAGCCTTTAAATGGCTTTGGATTGAAGTGCATATGATGGCTGAAATGTGAATTAAACCTTATAAAACAAGACTACAGGTCAGATATACCCCTCTCTAACCACTATGTGTACCACCTAGAGATCTATCCTCTTTGTAGGTACAAAACATACTAATATCGCCTCTAAGATATTAAACCACATAAATATCCACATATTCATTAGCATGTCCAGCTGGGTAACTCCTAGACTTTTTTTTTTTTT